>PVIY010000818.1:77653-145589 GCA_004026745.1 Myrmecophaga tridactyla | reverse complement strand
CATGTTAATTGAGTGGACAGGGAGGGCTTATTGAGGAAGGATTAAAGCAAAGACTTGAAAGAGGTAAGGGAGTTAGCAAAATCGGTATATTGGGAAGAACACTTTCAGCAGAAAGAATAGCTCAGTTAAGATTAATGTGGAATTGGGTGTGTTGTGCTGAATAAACAGTGAGGGAATCAGTATAGATGGGGCTCTGTGCATAAAAGGAACACAAAAGGAACTTAGAAGTGTGATAAGTTGGTTTCACTAAAGGCCCCAATATTTTATGCCTTCCTGTCTGTACCCTTTGGTAGTACCCCTTCAAATTGCCAATGGGTTTAGCTATGTACCAATGGGACAAGTGAACCTGATTCAGAGAGGCTGATAAAAGCCTTTCCATTTCCTTTGGGAAATCTGTCATGACTGTGGAACAAACCAAAACTAATGTAAAAGAGGGTGAAAGACCACATGGAGCAGAGCTGAGTCATCTACCCAAGGCCATCCTCTATAACATAGCTCCCAGTGACCCACCAGCTGACTACAGACTCTACAACCAAAAAAAAAAAGAACCAGGCTTGGTAAACAAAACCTTTATTCAAAAAGATTATTTCAAAGGGGAAAAAATTCTATTGCAATAGAGGGGGGGGACTGTATCAACAGAAGATTACTCTGACCACAATCTTCAAAGAGTTAGGCAGAACCCTGGTGTTCATCATGGTGGCAGTGTTTGGGATTCGCAATGGATGGAGGTGGCCTAAGGGTCCAATGACTGAGGGACAGAAGGAGGAACTGTGATGTATACATACAATGGATGACAGAGTGCCTGCAAGAAGGAATGAAGATGTGAGGCATGCTGTTAGGTGAAGGAACCTTAAGGACAGTGTGAGGAATGAAACTGCAGAAGCAAAAAGGCAAATATTATCATGCCTTACTAATATGGACTAACTGTAATACACAAACTTGGAGAATCGAAGTCAAGAACATGGGTTAACAGGATGGGGCCTACTGTAAAGGGTCCTAGATTGTAAGCTCTTATAGTAGTCACATATATTCAGGAGTTGTAACTGTTATTTCTAAATTCTGGGATACTGAGCTATTTGTATATAATCTGGTTGTTTCCTGAAACTTTGAGTATTTATGTGATGCTGTGACCCTGAGTCAGAGCACTGAGGCTATGAAAGTCAGCATTACCCCATACAGCAACTGTTTAAAGAGCTGAAAAAGTGATCAGACTTCAACTAGAGATAGGGTATAGCTGATTTGGATAGGACTAAGGTAAATTAGAAAACAGGGTAAAGGGTTGTATGGTCCATATTTTAAAATTTCAATTTCTGTGTGAGACCAAAGGGAAAGATGTTTATTTGGTCTAAAATATATATTTTGGGTAGCACATTATCTAATTTAACTTATATGGTCAGTTTAGTTGAATACCATAATTAGATGGAATCTTGAATAGGGCATGGAATCTTGTTGGTTTGTACAGGTTAGTGTGATGCCTCGATATATCCCAGAGTAATTTGAACAGAGAATAAGAAAGTGTTTGCAAAGTTCCCTTGGGGGACTGGGGAGAAAGGAGGAAATATTAAACTTCCCCATCTGGGGAAATCCTGATATCCTCCTAAGCAGTGGGGACAGCTAATTCAACAAGCTGAGCCCTTGATCTTGAGGTCACTCCTGTGAAACTTATTCTTGCAAAGCCTACTTATAATTATGCCTAAGAATCACCCCCCAGAGAGCCTCTTTTGTTGCTCAGATGTGGCCTCTTTCTTTCTAAGCCAACTCAGAGGGTGAATTTACTGCCCTGCCCTCTATGTGGGACAGGACTCCTGGGATGAGCTGGGACCCAGCATTATGGGACTGAGAAAGCCTTTTTGACCAAAAGGGGAAAGAGAGAAATGAGACAAACTAAAATTTCAGTGGCTGAGAGATTTCAAACAGAGTCAGGAGATTATACTGGAGATTATTCTTATACATGACATAGATATCCCTTTTTATGTGGTGTATTGGAGTGGCTGGGGAGAAGTACCTGAAATTGTTGAACTATGTCCCAGTAGCCTCAATTCTTAAAGATGATTGTCTAACTATATAGCTTTTACAATGTGACCATGTGATTGTGAAAACTTTGTGTCTGATGCTACCTTTATCCAAGATATGAACAGATAAGTAAAAAATAATAATAAATAATGGGGGGGGAAGAGTGTAAAAAGCTGGATAGACTAAACTACTAGTGGTATGCATGAGTTTTTCCTTTTTATTTCTTTTTCTGGAGTGATGCAAATATTCTAAATTGATCATGGTGATGAATACACAAACTGTGATGATATTGTGAGCCATTGACTACTAGGTATGGACTATATGTGTGTGGAGATTTCTCAATAAAGCTACTAAAAAAATGAGTTAGGTAGAAAGGGCTTTTCTTTTGTAGAGAGGAGAGAACCGAAATAAGGGAGGTTGGATGACAGGTTGGTAAGATCAGATAGTAGATATGAGGATATTTTATGCTGAAACAGCCTAATTTTATGGGAGGTTCCCCTAAAGTCCATGGCTTGAAAGAAGAAGAGAATCCCAACCAAAGTTTGTTTAACAAACATTTTGTTCTGATTGATTAATGGAGATGAGTGTTTCAACTAATCACTTATTAGGCAAAGGTTCCCACAATGGAGGGTGTGTGTCTGACTTTGTTACAGGCGAACAAGTAGGCATCCATGAGTCTTATCCAAGTCATTTGGAGAAGTGTGGTTCTTTTTAGTAAGCTGTTTTCTGGAATATGAAAGCTTGGGAGATTTCTTAATCTACAATGTTTTCCAGGATCACAGGTTTCAGGTAAAAGTTCAAAATTGTCATTGCTGACCTTATGTTTACATGAGCTAATAAAGTGTTTTAAGTTAAAAGGTGGTTTGCTATGAGGCAGAAACTGATCTAAAAGTAAAGTCAGTGAGATAACAGAATTTGGGGGTAAATTCTATGGGGCCTCTTAAACATTGTAAGGATTTTGGTTTATAATCAGAATAAAATGAGAAGGCATTGGCAAGGTTTTGAGGAGACAAATGACATGATCTCATTAATATTTTAGAACACTCACTCTAGGTGCTGTGTGTCTATACCTCTCCATTCCAATTCTTTCTTCCCTGGCCCATCCTTATTCACATCCCAAGTGCAAAAGAGGGATTAAAACCTTATTTTGCCCATTTGTTCAATATATGAGGAGAAATGTTTGTGTTAATTTAATCTGGATTTATCAATACCTTCTTGAGGCAGTAAAGATTTGTTCTGACATTTCATCTTTTTTTCCCAGGGAATTCTATTTTCTTTCAATAAACGATGATTTCTTTATCTTAGGTATGGCTTTCTTATCTAATTGCTCTGTTTAAGAGAAATAATAGTTTTACATGTTATAGAAAAAGAGGTGGAAGAAGCAGATTTGACATCCTAATATTTTGGAAATCCAGGATCCCTGTAAACTCAGTGACTTGATAAAATAACTTCTAATAGTTTAGACTTCTATTTTCTTCTAATATTCTAGGAACAAAACTTCCCATGGTACTTGTTTAATGCATTATGCAGATGGTATTTCTTGGACACCATGGACAAAAATCATTACCCATAGCCTTTGTTCCAGGGCTCCAGACCCCTATATTCAAAGATTTAAGAATTTGTTTGATTTTGAAACAATCAAACAAATAAAGCAAATCTAAACTAACCCATACCTAAACAAAAATATGCTTTCAAAGATGACTTCTTTGTTTGAAAAGAGTTATTTAAGGAAATTTCTTAAAGAAAGTGTGTTTTCTACATTTGAGATTAAATAAAATTTTGAGTAAATTTTATGTTGATAATTTCTTCCATCTCTTTGTTTTGCTCTGTTTCTCTCTCATACCTTGTCTCTTGTTCTTGCAATCTAGCTATGAGTCTATCATCCATTTAAGAAATATAAGATCCTGAAGAACCTTAATGAAATTAGTATAATAATTGGGGAAGAACTAAAGTGAATATCTGAGTGCCTGTATCCCAATTCTAATTCAACCACCTAGTAGGTGATGTTGAACAAATGTCAATTAATTTCAACTTCTTTTATAAACATTTAAAGCCATTAATTCTTGAAAACAAAAATTTATCTTAAAAAGCAACTTTGAACTATTATGGTTAATTCGCATAGGAAAATATTAATATTGTCTATATCCAAGCTATTATATATTTCTGCATATAAGAAAAGTCTAATTATAAGGTATAGGATAACGAAAAACTTGTCTCCTCTTTGTCCTCAGTCCTGAGAAAGATTTCTGCTTTCATCTCATTGGTCAGAAATAGAACTCTGGGAGACCTAATTATTTTTGTTAGGCTTTATACTGTCTGCATCATAAGGCTTCCTTTTGTGTGCAGCCAACTCATGCTAGACATGACATTTCATCTACAGCTTTAATCGCTTTTTAAAAAAATATTGGTCAGAGAACTTTTTTATTTTCTCACTGAACAAATGTGCATTTGCCTTATGTAAGGCTTACAAAAACCTATAACTTTCAACAGCTTCCTGTATGAACTGCAAATACTTAAGCAATTCAATTCAATTCTGACTCTGTCTGGAGTTAGGCCAGACTCTGTAGGTTAAGGGCAAGCCCCTTGTAAGATTGTTTTTTAGGCAACTGTCACAACTTTGGATGCTGAGGTCACCTGCATTTCTGACCAACTGGCGACACCTCCCTCTCAGGTTCCATGATTCACTAGAACGATGCACAGGACCCGTTGAAAGTGCTATATTTACAATTATAGTTTTATTATGGTAAAGAAAACAAATAAGAAAAAGCCAAAAGAAGGAATATATGGGGCAAGGTATGGGAGGATCTCAAAGCAAACTTCTGTATCCTCTCCACAGCACAGTGATGTCATTACCAACTATGAAACTCACCAGAACTTCTAGTGTTCCAAGTTAATATATAGGAGTTCCGTTATAAATACGTGATTGGTAGACTCAATGCCCAAGTGGCTGAATTAAATCTGCAGCCCCATTCCCTCCCAGAGGTTGGGGAGGTTGGGCTGATAGAAGCAGCTCAAAGCCCAGTCATGTGGTTGGATTTCTGGTGTGGCCAGCCCCCACCCCAAGACTAGATATGACTGGTACCCTGTCATCTCATTACCATGTGAATTATTGAGTGTGGTTCTAGGACCACCATGAATAACAAGACACTCTTATCACTGCCAATTCCAAAGATAGAGCCTTATTGAATAGAGATTTAATTTTCTGAAGGAGCACAGAAGTGGGCAGTCTAAGCTGGTACAGTGGCTCTACTCTGCCCACAGAGATCCACTTGCCATTTATTTTGCTCCATCATGTTTTGTGTGAGGTATTCCTTCTCAACTTTGTCACATTGTATTTCAAAAGGTAGTTACTTCTGCCTTTCTCTTCATCTACACACACAGTTTCTTCATTGCCATCATTAAAAAAGGAAAGGGAGAATGGCAAAAGGATGCTGTAACTGATCCATCACCTTTTTACAGAGCTTTCCTGGAATCCCAAACTTAGAGATTTCTGCTTTCATCTCATTGGTCAGAAATAGATGTAGGTTGTAAAAAAAAAAAAAAAAAAAGAAATGGACTTTCATTAGACAATTAGCAATGTCTGCTAAAGTAGAGAATTGTATTTGTACTGTATAGATTTCAGTATTGTCTTTTTTAAAAAAAAACAAACAACTATAATACATTTAAAAATAAAAATTTAAATGAGAGAAATAAAATTTTACAGGTAGATTTGGGACTCCGGAGTGGCTAAAATAAAATCAAGCATGTAAAGAGAGTCATAAGTTCTGGGTTTGGAGTAGAAGTAAATAGGGATGTGGGGGTGAAGTGTGGCACATCAAAGTTTAGTACTAATTACAGTTAACAGGGTTGGCCTCATTGAAAAAGTGGGATTTATACAAGGAGGTGAATTTAAAAATCCAGTTGATATCTGGAAGAACATTCCAGAATCATTCCAGATAGACCTAAAATCAGGAGCGTGTTTGGGTTGTTCATAGGACAAGGAAGTCAGTGTGTTGAAGGTGACTGAGTATGTCTGCAAATGGCAGGAAAGGAGGGGAGGGTTGCAAAGCAGGAGGCACCTTGCTCATTTTCTTGCCTTGAGCTTCTAATCTGAGTGAAATAGAAAAAAAGATGTTCTCTGGCTCACATTTTAGAAGGATAATGATTCAGACAAGGGTACTATCAGTGAAGGTGGAGGTGGCAAGAAGGGGTCAAGTGTGGATTTGTTTTGAAGATAGGGCCAGTATCATTTCCTGACAGATACGATACAGAATATGAGGGAAAAAAGGAGACAAATATTGCTACAAGGGTTTCTCAGATTGAGCAGCTGGAAGATTGGATATAGAACAGATTTGTTTTGGGGTGGAAGGGGGAGCAGATTTGGGGCAGAACACTTGGAGCTTTAAAAACCCCAGTTCTACTTGTGATGTCTGTTAGGCAAGTGGAAATGTTGACACGCGAGTCTGTTGTTTGACAGCACAGTCTGGACAGAAGAGCTAAAAATTTGAGAGTCATCACCATATAGATAGTATTTGAAACTTTGGAACTGGATGTGCTCACCACTGGACTTTAGCTAAAAACTGGAAGTGTGAAAACTGAGCTCCAGGCCTTGCCAAAGTTAGCGGATCAGGTAGGAAAGGAAGAACCAGCAAAGGCAATTAAGGACAAGCAACTTGTAAGTTAGAAAGAATGCCAAGTGCAATCTACTAGGTCTAGCTTATTTTATTAACTTTTATAAATTTAACATTTTTATGCAAAAATGTTTATCATTTTAAGATTAACTATCATGGAAAACAAAATTATATACATTTGTATTAAAGGGAAGAAGAACCAGTGATTGACTTAGGGAAACGATAGGATAACAGAGAGCTAGTACACAAAATTGCTGTGCTCTGTGAAGTGATCAAAATTCCATTGCCAGGAGGACTTCAAAGACAACAACTTCCAAGCACCTGAGTTTTAAAACTGGATATAATACCTGGCGTGATCTGGCAGGTTTTGAATGGATAACATTCTGCTTGAGTGATGATAAGGCTTCATAAAGATTTATAAGTGTTTCTTGAAGCTTATGATTTGTATGTTTCCTTTATCTTTCCCTTCATGTATTGTTATAAATCCCAGCTGTTATGCATGCCTTTTTTTAAAGGATTGTGCGCTATATATTTTCTTGCTAGAGTGTGTTTGGATGCTTTCAATTCATGCAATGTGCTCAGTTCTCAAAAACTTCATAGCAGGAAGGAATTCTTTAGAAAATAGAAAGAAATCAGGTGACAGCAAATATTGTTAGTAACATTGAACAATAGGAAAACATAGTTCAATGTTAAAAATAGCTATATGACTGAGTTCCATTCTTAATACATTTGACTGAATTGGACCTAAGAATTAAAAAAGAAATGAAAGAATTGAATGGACCTCAACAGTGAACTTCTTGGGACCAGTAGGGGAATAAACAAAACAGTTGAACATTAACAAAAATAAATTTTTTTAAGAATAATTTTTTATGCACCATTCCTTTGAGAATTTGACAAACTGTGTAAACCAAATTAAAAGTTTTCAAAGACACCCTTTGAGCTAATCTAAAGCAAATTAAACTAAAGTTCAATTAAATTTAATGATTAAAAATATTTTTAGACTAAATTTAAAATATTTACTTTTAATAGAAATAAGTGGGTTTAATTTATTCTTGTTATTTAACATATAGAAAGCCAATAACAAGTTATTTTTGAGTCATTATGAAGCAATCTTGAGTACTCAGGAAGACTTTTAATTTTTTGTAAGTTGTAATAGGAGTGGAAATGTGCAGTGCAGAGCGTAGGGAAGGAGCCGAGATCCTATGTGTCATTTCTTTTTGCCTGGGTTATTTTGTACTCATAGTATCAGTATGAGACAATAGTTATAAAAACAGTTCAATAGGGCAGGCTGCCGTGGCTCAGCAGGCAGAGCTCCGGCCTGCCATACTGGAGATCTGGAGTTCGATTCCTGGTGCCTCCTGCCCAGATGCAAAAAAAAAAAAAAACAGTTCTATAAGATTGTGTCAAAAAAAAGAAATTGGAAACTTGAAAAAGGCATTGTACAAAGCAAAATCTTTTGCATTTACATGAAATTGACCTTTACGTATGCAAAAATAAAATTAATATTTTTTGTTTCTGTTTTAACTTCAATTATGCATCAATTAAACAAACTATAAAACATTAATGTGTCAAAGTCCACTTTAAATCAACATTCGCATCTGCTTCCCAAACATTATATATGTCCAACCTTAAATAAAATATCTAAAATATGCCAAAGCAGGAAAATATTTAATTGCTTCATAAAGAACATGGAATTATATATAATGTAATGAACATGTGAGAAAAAGTTAAAATTTCATATTATTAGTTAAACTTTGTGTTATTCTTTGGCTAATATGTAATATCACAGTTGCAAAATACTTCCAGTGTGAAAGAACGAAGACCATAGTGTGCTGTCTAGAGTGATTTATGATCTTACAATGCTTATAGTAATGTCAAGTTTCAGCTTTGGATCATACTATTATAACGTGTCAAACAATTTTAGAACTACTCCAACAGTTGACTACACCTGTTTCCACTTTGCAACTCCTTTCAAGTTCATGGCACTTTGATCGAAAGGGAAATATTTAACTTGTGTCTTTCTTTTTCAATCTAAAAATTGAAAATTTGTTCTTATTAAAAATTTTTTGTGTGATGTATTAACTTTTGTGGGATAATAAATTGTTATGTTTAGCAGCTTTCTTTTATTTAATCATTTGTAAAGGGGTTTTTCACAGAGTTTCATTTGGGCTATTTCCAAGGAAGTAGGACAAATGTGGTAAAATTCTCCTAAATCATATTAGCTTATACTAATAAATCAAATCTTTTAGCACTTAATCAAAATATTTTGGGCATACACCTCTAAATTTGATATAAGCCTATATACATACATATTTCCTATTTAAATATTTAACAGCATCTTTTGATTAGACCAAAAGTAAATCACTTTTGTCGTGTAGTTAAGATTGGCTTTTTGGTCAGCCTACTTATTTTGGCAGCTTTATGCAGCATGAAGCCCTTATTATCTTGACTCTTTCATATGGCCTAATTGTCATTGGAGGTCACCATCTCTCTGTTCAGTCCACCCTAGGACTTGAAGAGCTGTATTTAAATTGAAAATAACAATGACATTATAGATTTTCATTGCAAGAGATTGGGGAGGTTTTTTTGCAGATAAAAAAGTTTCATAGGGTGCTACAGGTAAATTTGACAATCCTTACTTAGTAGTCTCTCCCGATGAATTAGATTTTATGATTCCTAATTCTTTCAGCTTTCAGACGTCCCCTGGTTTTGTGAGGCATTTTAAGAAATTCTCTTTTCTAACCCATATGGAATTGTAATAAAGGGCCTTATTTAAACAATGTCTTAATTTAAGCAAGTTGTAACTAAGTATGTAAGAATCAAGTTTTGCAGCTAAGAGATCACCTCAACAGAGATAATATTATAAAGGTGAGAGATGGATGGAAATTTCAGAATATAATATTAATATGATCAAAGAAGATTTCCAAAGATGTAATCTAGTGGGCTAGATGACTTTTTAAAGCCCTGAAATTCTTTTTGATAAAATGAAGACATTTATGTCTACAATAAGCCCAATTTTCTCTTCATATTTGATGGTAAGCATCACAATTCCTGCTGAAGAGCACTATATGAGGGGAAACGTCAGCATCCCCGTGATGGATCACCCATAGACTCACCAAGAATGATTTCTGTGTGAGGCTTTGCTGCACTGCATTTGTTGTTACTGAGAGGTTGGGCTCCAATTGAAATGTAGAAATCCAAGCTGTAACTGTTGACACTCTATAGAGTCACTGAGTGAACAGAATTGGGGAACATAAAATTATATATTTGAAAATTGAGATGACCTCTAAAACTCTAGAGAATTTTCTAAGTGATTAAATCTAACTCTCTGGGATGGGTGTGGTGAGAAATCAGTGCTTCCCAGGAAGAAGAAAAGCAGGGATGTCCCCATTTGCTGACAATCTTTCCTCTATTGACCAATTAATAGCAAATGGTATACTACTGTGCTGTTCTGAGGGTTGAAGATTGTCTTTGAGACACATCTAAAGAATGTCAGGCATGTAATAGGCTTTTGAACAGTGGTACCTTAAAAAGAAGAATAGTTCTAGAAATATCAAGATGTTAATCCAAATTCATAATCATAGTATTATAGCTACATTATTTGCATAACCCTCATTTTTCTTGGGCAGTATGGAAAATCACTTTTTCTGTTTAAGTTCTCAGTCTCGCTACAGTACTTAAATGGTTACAGGAATGATGCCTATTTAAAACATTCAGCACTAATTTTAACTGTTGTTTTTCCTTCTAATAATCTTGGGTTGAAGTGGGCTTCTTGACTTTTGCAAATGATGAATTCCCCAAAGTTTTCTATCCTAATCAAACTTTTAGTGAGATAGAAAATATCCAGATATCCATTCTAATTTATTACACTATTCAAGAAGGAAGTATCTTGAAGATTAAAAGTTCAAAATGCAAAAGACACAATCTCGTATCAAGGCAGTCACAATCAATGGGTAACACAAACACACAAAAATAACTACTGGAGGATGTTGACTACTATAACAGAGAAATGGGCTCTGGGATAAAGAGATGAGATCAAGTTATTCTCTTCCAGGATTGGCTTGGTATAGTAGCTTTTATATCTCTTTTGCTCAGGAATACCTAGGAAATGGATTTACAGATAAGACTAGTTTGATCATATTTTGCTATCCTTCAAATACTGTGTCATTTTAAATTAATACAGGACTTTATATCCATCTCCTTTCTCTTTATTTTTATCATGGTTTTCATGCTGATTTTCATGTCATATTGTCACATCTTATGGAATGATCAATTAATACTCACTTAGGCTTAAGCACAACAATTTGCCAGAAGTTTCTTTAGTCATGATGAATACAAATAGTGCAAACACATTGCAGAAGAATAATTAAGAAAATAGAGACTGTTCTAATAAATAATTTAGTAGCATGGAATTTAACATACAATATGATTTGGGGGTGCTACCAACCAGGCTTATCTGTACATTTAAATTAATTATTTTCTCAACTGTACTTTGTCAGCCTTGTTTGATGAACTGTATGGGATAAATATATAAAACAGCTGTATGTTTTTAAAGTAAGTTTTTATTCAATTTATGCACTCATTCTGAATGGTCTCTCTGAAAAATAAAAAGCCCAAATAAATATTTTTAGCTTTACTTGTTCATGATATTTTGAAAATACAGAATATTCCTAGTTATGACTTAGATAGCTTGTCCTTGCTATCCAGTACTCCAGATTATCAAGACCCCATGGACTTACTTCATTTGATAGTCTTCATGTCATTTACAATTTCAACTCAATATGTTTGACATGTTTCCCCTCTTTATTGTCTTATTTTTCCTTGTTTAAGTCATCCATTTACAATTTTTCTGACTTGGGCCTTTGGAGTCTTTTCCTTCCTATTTTGTCATTGTCTTCTTTTTTTGACTTTCAAGTCTACGATGCCTTTTGAGTGTTACTTCTTTGACATTGTTGAACTGTATTAAGGTGCTTGAAATCTTTAATTATGTAGTATGTCATGAGGCTTATGGGTGACTTCACCCCATAGCTAACAAGCTAAAAAAAAAATCCCAGAAAACTTTGATTTTGTAGTAATTTGTCTTCCTGAATAACCTCTGACATACATTTCCTATCCTCAAGAACTTGTCCTCCTGATTGCCCAGAGGATCACCCTCTACCATCCTGATTATTTATACTGTTTTGAATGTATACTGTGTTTAGAACTTTGCTTAAACTAAACTCACTCCAGTAAGAAACAACTTTTCTTACTCTGTGTTTCTATGTTCTTAATCTACAGTGGAAAACTAAACAATCTAATCCACTCAGTGAAATAATGAAGGCTAAAATGATGAACTACAGATTCAGCATAAAATATTCACTACACATTAAGTATAATGCAAATAAGAGCCCTCTGAAACCCCAATATGCTTAATAATAGAAATGAAAACAATGGCAGACATTTCTCCAATAAGATGCTGTTAGGGACATAATTGGCAGACTACATGAGTTTTGGGAACCTTGAAATCATAATGCATGGTTTCTTTCTCTTATGTATTTCTATATCATTGTATATGACGTTGTTTATAATGATCTTTATTGTTTATGGTAAAATTTAATATTTGTTGATTGCTTCACAATTTTTCCTTATGAAAAATATGGATCTTTCATTTAAATTTCATTGAGTACATTCTTGAGGGATGAGGAATAACAATGGTCAAATATATTATTCCTATGATGTTTAGCATTGAGTCAAATAAAATGAGCTCTGTATTGACTAAGCACCTACAATTTGCAAAATAATGTGTTTGTGCCACGTGAATCTAAATGATTGTGTTAATTTGATTAGAAGAAACTTTTTATAATATATCCAGAATCTTTGGTTTTCCACCAAATCCCTCTAGACTATAGTTTTCAAACTAATGAAGATAAGGAAAGGGAAATACATGGCTTCTAGGAACAGGAGTGAATATGGAGTAGGCATTTTTGAGGCCAAAATGTAGGAATTTCTGGAATATTTTGATGTTTGATGAAAGGACTTGAAATTTGGTACATATGGTAAGCATCATACCTACCCAAGTGTTTTTCCTTTCCCCCCTTGCCCTTTGTAATTTTCAAAACGTGTGGGGTGAAGGTGGCAATTACATAAGCATCTGGACCCTGCTTTCTCTTAAAATGGAACAAAAGTGTGAATTATGGAACAAAAGTGTGAATTATGGAACACTTCTGTATGCTAGTGTGTTTACAAATCACTTTGAGTCTTCTCCATGACTCAGTCCACAAAGTGATTGAAGGGTGATGATGTTTACAAATTAGCATTTCCGTGTCTGTGAATTTTCAGACTTGAGGTTTAAGAATCTTCAGGAAGACAGTCAGACAGCTGCTGCTTTGCTATAGGAATCAGAGTCAGCCAGATAGAAAAGGAATTAAGGACAAGGGCAGCTGGCCAGGTTAGAAGAATGAATGCTGACTCACACTTTATGGCACAAGCCCCCCAGGCACAATCAGTGGCAAATTCTTTTAACTCCTGGTTTGCCCTAAGACATCAGATCAGATTGTTTTCCAGGAGAAGCTCCCTAAATAGGATGTTCTGATTTTAGACAAAAGGTTGGTGCGTGTCTTAAAACAGAAGGAGATTTTGCTGACATTTCTAATTGCCACCAGAAAAGAGTGTGTGTATTATAATAATTTTCTTGATTTTCTTCACAATGAAGTTGCTCAGATTCCACCTAGGCAAATTGTTTAAATCCTACTCATACAAATCAGTTTATGTAATAAAAAAACAATAAAAAATAAAAAATTTTGGAATGATTTAATCTCCAGGTATCATATAAATTTTCAAGTCTATTAGTGATTGAAATTTTTAATTCCTAACTCCAACTTTTCTTAATTTTAAAATGCTAATAAATATTATAAGCATATTTTATTATGCATAAATATTATGTGTCCTGTAGTTCATTATTACCATTTAATCTTATATCTCAAGCAATTGATGAGGTGTTTTATTAACCTTCCAGACGATTTTTCTGTTTAAATATCTAATGTTAATGACTTCACTAGTTTAACAAAAACAATGATTGCTAAAAATAAAATGATGTTGACATTTTAATATTATGGGCACACTCAAAATTCTGTATAAAAATTGCCTACTCCATAGGTATTATAACAATTGAATAAAATAATCCAGGTATTTTATGTATCACAGTATACTTTGGATATGACATTAATAACTTGCAAGCTATATAACCAGATTTATATGGTTGCATTTAGACAGGCATAGTGATCGAAAATATAGTTTTTAAATTTGCCTTGTGTATTAAACATTTTTATTTAATATTATTATTTTTATTTTTATATTTTTGCATGGGCTGGCACCAGGAATCAAACCCGGGTCTCCGGCACGGCAGGTGAGAACTCTGTCACTGAGCCACCGTGGCCGGCCCTATATATTATTTTTAAAGCTCAAAATAATTACCTTGTTGAGAAGCACTGGCATTACCTATTCTAAAAAAACAGTAGACAGGAACTTAGCTGCCTTTTTTTCCCTGTTAATCCCTTCTCCCTTGGAATGTAAAGATTATACAGTTGTCTCAGCTGCTACTTGGCATTCAAACCAGATTCTTGAGCTGCCAGGCACATTTCTAAATCCCACTCTTTTCCTAAGTGGTTCACAGTTGCAGTATGGCACCCATAAGCTGTATCTCTCAAAGGAATATCCAAACTGACAGCAGTTTAGGCGTCTTTGAATCCATTTGGGTCTCTCTATGAAGACTGTGACACACTCACAAGTAGTTACACATTTAGCCATCTAACTCAGTGGACTTCTCAACAAGCAGTTTATATTCCAAATTTGTTCCTCCAAGGCTTTGTTCTAGGACAGAAGCCTTCCAAAGTCAACAATCCAGGAATTTCAAAGCCTCATTACATTTGTGGAAATATGTATGGCAATAATTTTTTTATATCCAGCATTAACTATGAAAAGTTCATTCCAGTGCCTTAAATGCTTTGCAAAGTTTTCAGGTCACCAGCGTTAGCTTTAAGTTAACAGTGATTACCACATTTATAAACAGGAATGGCTTGTTCTTTCTCTTCATCTAGTCAAACTTGTATATCTGTGTATCAGTAAACATGAATGTCTCAGGCAGAAAAACAAATTAGAAACTTGCTACATTGTGTCTGATGTTAAAGTGACGAGCAAACTTGTCTTTGAGATCTATATTAACAGGCATTCTGTAAGAAGACAAAGTTAATGTGCCCCTGGAGCTACTATTTAAATGATTTTAGCTTTATGGTCTTTTAATGTGGGACCCTTCAGCCTGGAAATGAGGTGGATTTTCCATCCTTGGACTGAAATCTGCTCAGCAGGGTAGCTTCCCTGCTATCCTCTGAGCAGCTGTTAGAAGCAGGAGAAACAGTGCCCTGCAGTAAAACTGATTGCTTCAACCTCCTCTGCTCTGCACTCTCCACAGCTCCATATTCTGTTGGGTCTCTCAGCACCTGCTCCCCAAAGCACCAGATCTGATCTCCCATTGGTCAAAATCCAAATTCCAAAAGGGAAATGCTGGCCAGAAAAACCATAAAGCTGTGAGAATTGTGAGGACCTGAGCGCCTGTTATTTCCTAGGTCTTCAAGATGATAATAGGAGAGGTCTGCTGAAGCGGGGGTTTTATTGTGATTAAGATCTTAGTTCTAAATCAAGATATGGCAGCCTGTATTCCTAAATCATTCCTGCATAGACACTGGGGAGGACAGAGCACATTAAGTGAATTTCCAGGGATATTGAGCCTTACAAATTTCTTGGGCTTCCTGGAAGCCTCACATGTGGATAAGTAACACCTACTTGATATTTCCTTTCAGATTCCTAAGGATCAGTTGTCAGTGCTTTGAAATGTCCACCCTCGGTACAAGACAGGAGCTGGTATTGTCCTAACCTGGGTGCACCAGGGGAGCCGTTCAGCCTTAGTGTCAAGGGTGATTGGTGTGATGGCAAAATTGTTAACCTTAATTTTAAAATGCCATGACACTTCATTTTGGCAATTAATAACTGTCACCCTGTCTTTAAACCTGACATTCTGGTTGTGCCTTATCCTAATTTAATACCGAAATGATATTCAAATGAGCTTCCAGGCAACTTTTCCTAATGAAATGCTCGGAATTATTCAATCTTGTCATTATGCAATCTTCGTGGTGTTGTATCATGTAAGGTAATTTGCCCATACCTTTATTTCTCCTTTGGATCATGACTTAGACTATTATCAAATTTTGAAAGCTAATTAAATTTAGTCAATGTTTGTGACTTTTAAAATGTTTAATTAAAACTTGCATTTTTGCAACAACTTATCCCTTTCCAAATCATTTCAGTGAAATCTAATTTTCAGAAAAAGATACCAAGTTTTGGAGTTAAAACAATTTATCCTAAAACAAAACAAAACAAAACAAAACAATTTATCCTAGAAAAACCCATCATGAAATACACAGTAATTGACCAAGCCAAACAATAACAATGAAATAATTAGTGAGAAAAATGTGTTTCTATTTTAGAATGAGAACATGGAGTGTATGTCCCCTCCAAGGGAACTATCGGCCTAAGACTTTCCAACAATTTTGCCGCTCTGTGAAAAACGAAAACCATGTGAGGGTTAGTTGGAAAAAATATGGAAACTGGATTTGCGCAGGATTGTTAATATCACTCCTAGGGCATTCTGTCTGGGAGTTCCTTGCACAGAACAGTAGAATTTCTGAGAAGGCAGTTTGACCATTGACAGAATTATGTCACTCCCAAGACTGTCAACTTTAGGGAAACCTCTTAGTTCTTGCTTTAACAGTGAACCCAGCACGTTTGCTTGCTCCAGATAATTTCACATTAACCTTACCAGAAATATTTGTATTAAAGGTGAATGTGCTGATATATTTAAACACAAATATTTAAAATCCAGATCATTCTCTGTTTTTTTTCAAATATGAAATTAAAATAGTTTATTTATAAAGATCAGGTACATAAAAATTCCATATTAAGGTCAGAACAGGAATTTTAAATAATAGCCTGTGAATAAAAGCATAATTATCTGATTTGCTGGGGAGTAGACATCAATATTATAACAAATTTCTCATTGAAAACCTTAATGAAATACAAATAGTTGACTAAATTGTCTGTCTAAAAAATGTAGCAAATTCGTTATTATAATCTGTCAATTTCAAAAGAAATCAAAGAGCGGAGTGGATGGGAGTAAAGATATTGATAACTGAAAGGTGGGGTGGAGTTGAGTCTTTTGGAAGGGAGAAGGTATGTTACTTCCCAGCATGTTTCTATAATTTAGCATGTCGGACCATGTTTACTTCTGGATATCAAAGGGTGTGAGCCTATTTTTCAAAAAAGATGCTCAATTTTTTAAAGATTTGGAAAGAGAAGTTATGGAAATTTTCACCTGTTTCTCCCCAGCATGTTTCTATAATTTTGTAACAGGTTAGACCATGGAGATACAATGTTGGTTGCTGGGAACACTTTTAGTGCTTGGTAGGCTATGGTTACATTCTCCAAGAAGAGGCTCAACTTTTAATTGTCCCCAGAGTAAATTAGAGTGACTTTGGGAAGAGGGTATTGGCTTGGTATTTAGAAATGATATTACATCACATATGTTTCAATTCACCATTAGTAGTAATAATAAGCTACTGTTTTCCAGCACTGTACTAAGAAAGTCATTTCCATGATATCAAACGCTCCCACAAACACCTTGAAGTAAGTATTATTAAAACTATTTCAAAAAGGCTAGATATCTAATTCTCTCGAGTCACATACTGAGAAAGTGACAGACAATTCATTAAAAATCAAATCTAAATCATTCAAGGTTCTCGTACTACAATTCCACAAAAGAGCCCTGAGCTTTATCCTTCTCTTTTTATCTTTCTGCCCCTCTCCTTTTTTGTATTAAAATACAGGAAATGACTTAACTTCTTTGACCTTTTAAAATGTTTTTTTTCTCCTCTCCCAGGTATTCAGTAGGACTTCTTCAGGTGTTGTTATGTGCCTCAGCTCTTGTAAAAGAGGTAAAGTATAAACATTCTTTCCTAATACATATATTTTAAAATTCATTACATAGCACAGGAATGCTTATTAGAAATAGAATATAAAAATACTGAGAATTAACTTTTCTAATCTAAACGCTCATATCTAAGAAGTATTATTTTCTTCAAAGGGACTTACTTTCTTTAGAAAAAATCTAAGCAAACAAAATTCAACTATTTGCAGAAGCATTTGTAAAAACTCTTACAATGAACAAATTTCAAAATCTAATATTTCATTGTCCAAATTTCTATGATTAGGATGAAGATTTCTACTAACACCTGTGATTTTCTTTCAAAACAGTTCATGAGTGAATTAATTTTGTATTGAATATATATATATATATTTTTCTTTTCTTTCTCAGAAAACTCTTTATTCTTTCTAATATTTCTATTTCAACTCCCTTCAGTCTTCACCTGTGCCTGTATTGTTTAACCAGCTCAGTTTTTAGAAAGATTTTTTTTCCTCCAATCTAGGTACATCAACAGTCAGCACATGGTTATATACCCAGAAAGTTCTTAACAGAAATTTATTAAATGGATTAGCTTTATAATTCATTAAGTATTTATCCTTTTATTTTGGTCCCGTATGTTTATCACAATCTTGGAAATAATTTTTGAAATGAGATGATGGGGATGACTTTTCCTTCTTTTATGTTTGACACACAGCAGACACTTAATAATTGAAATAGATTATTGAAGGCCAGCAGAGGTAAAAGTATAAAATGAGTATTTTTGAATTACTGATTGTACCTTTTCTGTAACACAGAGATATTTGTATCAAAATATGCGTGTATCTAAACTGCTGTCTTATTTTTTCACTATTTGAAGACTGTATAGGCTCTGACCTCTGAATTATCCAGGGTTCTTTGGTATCTCCCTTCTTGTTTTCTTTTACTTAAGCAGCATTGGTTTTCTTTCATGTCCATGAATATAGTGGATCTTTCTGGCTTTAGGGCTTTTGACCAGTCAGCTTTCTTACCTCCCGAGCCTTCTCTGAGTTCTGGGGGGTGGGGTAGAGGGGAGGACTGGACCTAGGAGAAAGGCCGGAAGGGTCGGTTGAGGTTGCTAAAAACCTCCAAATCGACTGCCTTGGAATACCTTACTTATGCATCTCATCATCACGCTCTCACTTGGCTTCCTTATCATGTTTTCTCATCAGAGCTTGAACAATATGAAATCTACATTTTTTCTTGTAGTCACAGAAGGAGAGATACTTGAATTGGGTCTCTTGAATGAATTGCAATTTGCCTTCTATGGAAGAAGAAAAAGTATTTCAGGCAGGTAAAAACAAGGTGACTAAAGGCAGAGAAGAAAATTATGCATCTTTTCATGTTATGCAAGAATTAGAGTGGTTTGTTATAATGAATGCATAGAATGCAACGTATTTGCCAATCATTCGATTCATTCAGCCTCATGTGCTGAGTGGTACCATGTGTTAGATACTATACACATGGATGAAAATTCAAAGAAGAATGAATTATAATTCCTGCTCGCAAGCAGAACACCATCTAGATTGCAAAAACAGGAAAAGAGGCTTGAAAATTTAGGTGAGCAGCAAGGTTATGTTCCACATGCTCCATTTTCATGGGATTGAATAGTTTTATGGTGCAATCGTAAATGATTTCTAGATAGAGGAGCGATTAAATCCTATTTGCACTGAGAACAGTCACCCTGTAAGGTATGTAAAATGAGACACTTAAGGCTAGGAAGACTTTTAGAAGGTTAGTGCTGTGAAAATGATTAAGATTTTGAAGGATGGATGTAGAAAATAGAGAAACAAGCTAACTATACTTAGAAACATTTGGGTGAGAATTAAAAATGTTCTGTGTCTGATTGAATGCCAGAGCTGAGTGATAGGGAGCAGCCTGAGCTAACCTGGGATTTTTAATGGAAAGACTGGGTACATCAGGATGGCTTTCTCTGAGCTAAAGAATAGAGAAAGGTAGAGATTGGAAAGAAAAGAAAATGATGTTAGTTCTGAACTTGTATGGCTTGAAGTGCTTACGGGAACTCAAAGAGAAAATAGGCAGCGGAAAATTTGGCATTTTCAAATTTTATTTATTTTTAAATAATCAGTGCCCTAAGTGTAAATTAGTATTAGTATTCTTTTTCTCAGTGGTTCTCAAAGGGCCATCCCTGAGCCATTAGCATCAGCATTAACTATCAACTTGCTAGAAATGAAAATTTTTGAGTCTACCCCAGACCTACTGATTCAGAAACTCTGTGGATGGGGCCCAGAAATCTGTGCCTTAATACCCACTTCAGGTGATTCTGTTGAAGTTTGAGACTCAGTGTTTTAGCTTACTCTGCATATCCCTACATATGGAAGCATAGTAATGAAAAATAATTTGAAGATAAGTGGCAGGGAGAAATGGAATTTCTCACCAATTGAAGCTATCTCTCTTCAAGCTTCTTTGTCAAGATTTTATAAGGTAATATATTTGCATTAATATCAACTGTTGTCTAACAAATTAACTCAAAGCCTAAAACAACTTAACATTTATTTTCTCACAGTTTCTATGGAAATTCATTTAACAAATGTACCATTGGGCTTCTGGTCTAGACAAGAGAGCATTTCTCCCCACTACATACTATTATGAACTTTGGAAATGGTGCAAGAGACAACTAAAGGAGAATTCTGAAATATGGCATGAAAAAGGTAATCTGGGTTGGAACTTCAAATTTTGAGGGACAATATAGCAGCAGAGCATCTGTGCCTCCCCAACAGAAGAAGGTCTTCTAGAACTGACAGTTTTTGATCCCCAACCTAGCCACAGAAACTAGTCCAGGTGGGCCCCTTCCTGCTCTGGATCTAAACAGTGTCCCTCTGAAAACTTCAGGAGAGAGTGGTGTCATCAACAAGGAGATTGATGGAGAGCCCCAGTGACAATAGTTAGCCAGTGGAAGCATTGGCTGATGCCTTTCACCATGGGCCTGAGACTCCCCTTCCTGACAAGGGAAGCTAGGTAGGGGTGATGGACAGAAAGAACTAGCAACAGGAACACAGCTATAGACTGGGAAGCCACTTAACTCTCACAGGCCTAGACTCTCAGCTTCTGTCCAGAGATACTGGGGCATGTGGACAGGATGGGTAGGAAGTGATGTTGTCAAGATAAGCAACACAACCCTGAAACCTCTTTGTCCCCATAAGCATGAGACTCTCCTTCCCTGCCCGTAGACACTGGAGTAGGCAGATGGAACTGGCATGAGAGACCCAGTCATAGCAAGGGGCCTGGCTTGGGTGGCCTGTTTGTCCCTGAAAGCCTAATGCTATGAGCAACTTTACAAATTACACAATTTGGAAGAAACAAAATGGAACACCACACAGCAATAAAATAGAAGCAACTTTCATGAAATAACTTGGATGAATCTCCAGGAAATTATGTTGCCTGAAAAAAGCCAATCCCAAAAGGTGATAAACTCTAAAAGGATATACTCCATGTGAATATTTATGCAATGAAAAATGTTGGAAATGGATGACAGATTCTTCGTTGTCAGGGATTAGGGATGGGTGATGAGAAGGAGAGAGGAGGATGTGGTTCTAAAAAATCAATAGGAGGGATCCTTTTGGTAATGGAACCATCCAGTTTCTTGGCTGTGGTGGTGGATACATGAATCTACATATGTGAAAAAATATATAGAACCAAATACACACACCCCACCCAAATGATTACAAGTAAAACTGGGAAAATCTGAGTAAGATTGTAGGATTGTATCGATGCTCATATCCAGGTTGTGATTTTAACTATAAATTTCAAAATGTTACCATTAGGAGACAAAGTGTATACAGGATCTCTGCATTAATTGTCAACTGCGTATCAATCTGCAATTATCTCAATAAAAATTTCAGTTGAGAAAATGTACTGTTGCTGAGATTTCTGCATAGTCATTTTCTTTCAAGGTACTATTTTATCTGTTTCTCATCTTGATTCTATGATTTCTATTTTCTGTTCTACTTGAGTGCATCTGCAATAGTTCAGATAGATTTTTTTTTGCATGTTCCCAACATGCAAAGAGAAGATTCCATAAGCAATGCAATATTTAAAAAAAATTTTGTGAAATGTATTTATTTCCAAATTCCCATCTAAAACTTTTAATTTAGGTTTTATTTAAGAGTTGAATAACTGAACTAATATTGCTATGTGTAGGATGAATGAGATTATAAATCATGAAATGCATACATTTTGAGATTATTGGTATGATAAGGATTAATTCTAGCTGGGCAATATTAAGTAATTCCTGGACATTCCCCAAAAGATCAAGAATTTTATATCTTAAACTCTTCCTTTTTTAATGCATAGGGACCTCAAAAGCACTGTGGAAATATTCATCTTTTGTTTATAAAAGTTGTTTGTAAGAGAACCATGGAAAGCACAGGTTGGCTAAAAGGTGATGATTCTCCAAGGGAGATTTAGCATCATAGGAGGAAAGAGAGCTAACTGTTCCCCATTCTAACCAAATGTTCCTTGTGATTTCTATTTGTTTCTGAAATCCAGACAAACAGTACTTTAAACGCCACACCCCTAGACTAAGCTGCTCAAAGCCTTCCCACAATTCTCAGAACTCACTTTCTTATGCTGCTCCATCTTCCTATTCAAAGGCACTCCCTTCACTTTTCCCCACTAAATGACCACTCCTGCTTGACATGGAAACTGTGTGCTGTTTCTGAAACTGCGTGCTGTTATTGAAATTGTGTGCTGTTTCACTGGAGAAATCACATGGTGATTCTCCCAGATTGTCGCTAGTTCATCTCTACTTTCCAAAGCAAAGGAGGCAAGGCTTCCCTTGATGTGTGACTCTCCGTGCTGCAGGTATGGTCCAATCACATGTCCACTTCTTTTCTTTTGCCTCAGTTTCCTCCTGTGCAAAATGGAGATATAATAAGTATTTCCCATGATTATTGTGAGGATTATATTACTCAGGGCACTATCTGGCATGTTTTAAATCCTCTAAAAGTGGTTTATTTTATTATTATTTGATAGAATGTTTATATCCTTCCATTTTTATATTGCAGGATACAATACATCCTTCTAACTCTATCACAATAATCCAATAGTCCATTTTCATTTTTATAAGATTTAAAAAAATTAATGAACCAGTCACAATTATGCAATCCTCTTTATCACTCAAAATATTCTTTCATCAGGAAATCACAAATGTTGTGAAGTTCAATCCCAATGGCAATTTTTATTAGACAAAAATAACTTATGCAGGTGATAGAGGAGCTGAGAGCAAAGGAAATGCTGATTTGTCTCAACATTGTCAATTTAAAATTTAGTCTGAAAACAAATGTCTATTTCTTTTCTTTTTTCCTAGACCCTGGAATCTGGGCTGCCTGAGCCCATCTGGGAAGGCACACCAAGCAGGTGGCCATTATGAACTGCTGGGGAGGCCCCGCAGCAGTGAGAGCAAGCTCAGAAAAGAAGGCTCTTTGGGGCACAATGAATATAGACCTAATTTGTATTTTACGGCTTTAGATGGAGATTAAGGCCAACAGTGGCATGTTCTTAGACTATTGCAGGGAGGGTTCTTTGTCTTTATGCTGGTGAAACTGAATTATAAGTTAGGAAGTGTGGAAAGGGATGCTGAATAATGATATGACTGTTCAGATTACAAGCAGTATGTAAAATGATTGTGGTTAAAGAGCCTCATCAGTGCAATGTCCTCTGCAATCGATTAATGTCCCAGGGATTATGACTTTAGGAGCTGAATAACTGGCAGAGGATGAAGGAAAGACAGCCTGATAACAAGGAATTAGAAACAGAAAATATATTGTGGTCTGTCCTATTCATACTGGTGTCAAGGTTGAAGGGACACAGTTCATGAACTTGGGAAGCATTAATACACTTGTCATGGGCCATCCAAAGATCTCATGTGTCTAGAGTCCCAGCAAATACCATGATGATAAAAATTAGTTCTGGTCTAAGATAATCAGTAAATCAGATACCGTTACTCATCTGGCATTTCGGATTTGGATCTTAACCTCCCCTTCATCTTTTCTTTATTAGATGGCATAAATTAGATTTACTTATTTTATTGAAGACCCTTTTTCCCATGGGAGATATCACAAACACTGATGAAGGATTCTGGAACAGTAAGCTGAAGTTCAATCAACACCAGTTTAACCGAAAAATGGAATTAATGTTTGTCATATTTTTCCATGCTTGGTAACTGACTCTATCATTAAACCACCTTTTTTAAAAACATTTTTTATTGTGAAATATAACATATATACAAAAAAGTGGTGAATTTCAAAGTACATATTAACAAGTTGTTATAGAACAAATTTCAGTGTGGTATGGATTATAGTTACACAATTTCAGTTATTTCCTTCTTGCTGCTCTAAGACTGGAGACTAAAAAGAAATATCACTATAATGATTCAATAGTCATACTGATTTGTTAAATATTGCCTTCTCTGTTACAACCTCTCCTTCTTCTTTTTTTTTTTTATCCTTTTGCCAATCTTTAGGGATATTTGGGATCTGACCACTATAGCTTCTTCATGTTGAGAAGGGGTGTTGACATTATGGGGTAGGGGATGCATGGTTGATGCTCTTGGAGAGACTGGTGACTTTGGGTTTCAAGGCTTATCTGGCCTAGGAACTATCTGGAGGTTTCAGGTTTCTGAAAATTAATTTGGTGAATGAAACTTTTGTAAAGCCTCAGATAAAGCTCTGGTATTCTTTAGGGTTTACAGGAATACTGTTGGTTGGGGATTGGCACACCATGGCAATTAGGAAATGTTTAGCTGAAGCTTGTATAAGTGTAACCTCTAGAATGACCACTCAGCTCTATTTGAAATCTCTTAGCCACTGATACCTTATTTTTCACATTTGTTTCCCACCTTTTGGTCAGGTAGGCATTGTCAATCCCTTGGTGCCAGGGCCAGGCTTATCCCTGGGAGTCATGTCTCATGGTTCCAGGAAGACTTAGATCCCAGGACGTCATGTCCCACATAGAGGGGAGGGTAATGAGTTTCCTTGCAGAGTTGGGCTTAGAGAGAGAGGGGCCACACTGAGTAACAAAAGATGTTGTCTGGAGGTAACTATTAGGCATAATTATAGGTAGGCTTAGCTTCTCCACTACATAAACTCCATTAAGTTTCATAAGAGCAATCCTCAAGCTTCAGCACTTGGCCTATTCTATTAACTTGGGGAGTCCCTAATGTTTAAAAAAGTATCAGAGATTTCCCAGGTGGGGAAGTTTAATAGATCCATAATTGTTTTTAGTCCCTCAAGGGACTTTGCCAACAGTTTTCAATTATCAGCCCAACATACTTGGAATGTATCTGGGTATTACATTAAGCTATATAGAATTGCAAGATCTCATTCCCAATTCTAGGCTTCATGTATTTAGGTTGTTTAACTGAACTGACCAGACAAGTTAAATTGCGAGCTACAGAAAATTTAGGTTTTGGACATAATAAACCTCTCTTCCTTTGGTATCATACAGTAGGTAAAGTTCTAAAATATAAACAATATAATTCTTTACCCTGTTTTCATTTACATTAGTCCCAACTAGATCAGCTTTGTTCATATCTCTACCTGAAACCTGATCTCTTTTTCAGCTACTTTATAGTTATAGTATGTAGCGATCTGCTTTCAGAGCTGTAGATCTCCAATTCTGAGTCTTAGGTGTCACACAGGAACCCAAAGTTCCAGGAAAATGCCAGGTTATACATATATAGTGCAGCATCTCAGAATTTAGAAATGAGACTTAAAGCTCAGGAATAAATGTGACTGCTGTATGGGCTAACCTCTAGGCCCCAAATTTCTTGCAATTACTTTCTAAAAGAAACCATACAATATTTGTCCTTTTGTTTCTGGCTCATTCTGTTCAACATACTGTCCTCATGCTTTATTCACCTCATTACATGCCTCTTGACTTCATTCCTTTCTATAGTGCACAATATTCCATAGTATGCTGTGCTGGTTTGAAAGGAAGTATGCCCCCTAAGAAACGCCATGATTTAATATAAGTCCCATTTCATAAAGGTAGAATAATCCCTATTCAATACTGTATATTTGAAACTGTAATGAGGTCATCTCCCTGGTTGATGTGATTTAGTCAAGGGTGGTTGGTAAGCTGGATTGGGTGACGACATGTCTCCACCCATTTGAGTGGGTCTTGATTAGTTTCTGAAGTCCTATAAAAGAGAGATTCAGAGAGAGCAGAACAATGTAGCCATGAGATGCAGAGAGTCCACGAGCCAGCAACCTTTGGAGATGAAGAAGGAAAACACCTCCCCGGGAGCTTCATGAAACCGGAAGCCAAGAGAGAAAGCTAGCAGATGACGCCATATTCGCCATGTGCCCTTCCAGCTGAGAGAGAAGCCCTGACTGTGTTCACCATGTGCCTTCTCACTTGAGAGAGAAACCCTGAACTTCATCGGCTTTCTTGAACCAAGGTATCTTTCCCTGGATACCTTTGATTGGACATTTCTATAGACTTGTTTTAATTGGGACATTTTCTCGGCCTTAGAACTGTAAACCAGCAACTTATTAAATTCCCCTTTTAAAAAGCCATTCCGTTTCTGGTATATTGCATTCTGGCAGCTAGCAGACTAAAACAACGCATACACCACAGTTTGCCTTCTGCTTCTCAGAAAATGTACTCTTTGCCCACCTCCATCCATTGGGTATCATGAATAATATCATCATAAACATCAGTGTGCAAATGTCTATTTGAGTCCTTGTTTTCAATTCTTTTGAGTATAGTCCCAGTAATGGGATTACCTAATCATATGGTAACCCTGTATTACCTCCTGTGAATCCACAATATTACTCTCCTGAAGAGCTGCCCCTTTCTGCTACCCTACCAACGTTGAATAGGGATGCCTCCCTCATCACCTTTTTTCTAGCACTTGAATTTTTCTGTTTATTTATTTTGAATCTGCAGATTCTGTTGAGCTATATATTCTATAGCATATATTCCATCTAAAATAAACAATGTTTCACAGTATCCTCACTTAGCTACATACTCATATGACTCCATTAAACCACATTTTGCCACTCACAATTGCCTCAGATTATGCATTCATCAATTCAGCATCAAAGTGCTGAGGACTAATAACTGTTAGGTGCAAATGCATGCAAAATTGATTTGATCCCAACCTTCAGGAATCTCACTGTATAGTAGATTGGATAGAAATATTAAAACATCTACAAAGTGCTAACTGTAATGATAAAGTTGTGTTCAGGATATTAAGACCCCCAAAAGTCAGTTTTGGAACCTGCATTGGTTTCCTGGTGCTTTTGCTGAGTTATACAAGTTCAATAGTGAAGCGGGTAGAAAGGCATCCAGGTGGAGATGGCAGCTGCTGAGCAAAGGCAAGAAACAACATGGTGCATGCAAGAAACTGTATGCATTTTGTTATTGTTGGTAAGTAGCGTCTGAATGAGAAAAGACAAGGCTTGAGGTGTAGAAAGAGTCTGATTTATGGAGGGCCTTATTTATCAGATAAGGAGATTGGGATTCATTATACATTTGAAGGAGAGCTATTATAATATTTTGAAATTAAAGTTGCAAAATTAGATTCCCATTCATGTTAGACCCCTTTGGCAGCTCTTGAGAAACAGGTTCGAGAATGATGGTGCAGGTATTTTAGCAGGTGAATTAAAACTGGTGCTATCTAAAATAGGATGGCATTTAGGTAGATGTTATGACAGATGCACCAAAAGGTGATCAATGAGTCATGCCCTTGTATTATTTCCTCCCTTTGAGTGTAGGCAGAAACTGTGATTTACTTCTAATCAATAGAATATGGCAAAGGTGATGGAATATCACTTCAACGATTATATTATATGAGACCCTGTCTTAGCAGACTGGTGTGAGAGCTTCTCCCTTGCTGGAGCTGAAGAAGTTTCCATGTTGTGAGAAGGCTTAGGAAAGGGCCACATGACAAGGAGCTGCAAATGTATCCTAGACGCTGAGTGTGTTCTCTGCCTGATAGTAGCAATATAACAGGGACTTCAGCCATAGAACTGTAAGAAACAGAATTCTGCAACAATCACATAAACTTTGTAGAAGACCTTAAACCCCAGCAAAGAATGCAGTCTGGCCAATAATTTGATGGCAGCCTGAGCACAGGTGTGCTGGACTCCTGATCCAACCCACCAAAAGGGTGAGATGATAAACATGCATTGGTTTAAGTCACTAAATATGTGGCAATTTGTTGCACAGCAATAGAAAACTAAAGCAGATAGATAAGAAGGAATGGATCCAGAAAAGAGTTTGGTGGTAAAATCTGTCGGACCTTTGTGACTGATTACGTGTAGAGAGATATGGAGAAGGAGGAGACAAGAATGGTATCCTTGTTGGTGTCAATCCATTTTTCCTGAGCACTCACCTCCACAGGGTCAGAGGCTGTTTAGCTGGAATCCCTGTAAATCTGTAGGAAGGTTTTCTTGTCCTTTTTTTACCACCTGCCTGGAGGAGTAAACTCAGCTGGTGCACAAGGCAAGTTTGAAGTGCCAGAGATAATGTGCCTGGCAGCTGGCCTCAAACAATAGAGGGACGGAGGCAGATAAACACCCAGTTTCCTCACTCCAGTTTTAGGATATTGTTGAGTAATGTTTTATACTATATCCTGGACTTCCCTCCTGGGATTAAATTCTAATGACCTAAAGTTCTAGTTACACACAGTGGTAACTTGCTTCATAAGTCATACTTTTATTGACTTCTTTCCCTTCTCTGTCTCACTTCTCCATACTTCTATCCATATTTCCTGGGATCTCTTCTCAATAACATCACTCTTTCAGGTTTTCACTTGAGGCAACTCAAACTAAGACAGGTAACTTCCAGGTTTTAAGGTTGAACCAGAATAAATTTCCATTTTTGCAGGGTAAACATAATTGCATACTGACAGCTCAATATGGTTGTAACTAGGTCGGGTAACTGATGAAAAGAATGATGATAAAAGTAAGCAAAATAAAGAATAGAAATAGGAGCAGGTTTGTGTGTTAAGACTGAGTTCAGTTTTAGATAAATTGACTTTTTGTGTGTGGCTTGTGAAACTTTCAGGTAAATAAATCCAAAGGAGCATGTTTATCAGAGTCACAATAGGAAATAGATGCATGCAAAATGGTTTCACTAAAAGCAATTTAATGAAGGAATTATTTCCAAAGATCTTCGCAGGAATAAGTTAACCAGCAATGAATGATGAAGTAGCCAGAGATTAGGAACAACAGAAAGCTGCTTTCCTTTCTGGGCCTGAATAGCAAATTAGGAACAATATTCCCAGAGCTGAAGTCATCAAAAAGAGTGGCTAGAAAGTAGCTAGGTCATAAAGAAATGCAGACCCTGTCAGATCTCCGGGAAATAGGTAAGAGAAGAGATAAATACCCCAAACTCTCACTCTTTTTCCCCCTGATATCCTATTTATTTCTCCCATTGACCGAAACCTATCTGATGACAAGGAAACAAAGACGATGGATTCTATGCAAGGCAGTCTCCCTGGAACGTAAATAAGGTCACAGAGAAGCAGACAATGGAACTGGATGGATGGGGGCAAATGGAAAACAATCAACACTGTATGTGAAAACTCGTCTGAGATTTGTGGACTAGTGATACAAATTTGGCAATCATTCAAGTGGGTGGATAAAATCCTTGAATGGCTTCCAGTTAGGATGCAGAAGGCCTTGAAAGATCTTTGGTATTGGTGCATTAGTTGTGCCTTGTCAGGCAATAATTTACCCCCAAACTTAGCATCTTAAAAAATAAACATTGATTATCTCACATACTTTCTGATAGGCTGGAATCCAAGAGTGGCTTAATTTAGTTGTTCTGACTCAGGAGAACTTATGAGGTTGCAGTGAAGCTGTCACCTGTATCTGTAATAATCTAAGGCTCCTCTTACTGAGGATCCACTTTCAAGAAGGCTCTCTCACATGGCTTTTGACTGGTGTCCTCAGTTCTTCACCATAGCCTGCTGGAGTGTTCTTACAATATGGAAGCCAAATCCCCCAAAGCAAAGATCTAAGAGAGTGAGAAGAAGAGTCCTCTGCAATATGGAGGCTTCATTATTTTGTATAATCTAATCTTAGAATTGACGTGCCATAATTTCTGCCATGTTTTATTCATCAAAAATGTATCCCGCTCACACTCATGAAGATGGGAATTAAATTTTCCCTCTTGAATGGAAGAGTATCAAAGAATCTGTGGACATATTTCTAAAGCTACCATATTGCTATAACAAGAAGAAATCCTGGATAAACTAAAATAACAATGCTTTCTCTTAACATCACCAGAGAACTGTGGATGTAATGAAATCTAAAGGAGCTAAATTCCAGAGGAATAATGTCTTCTCAGACAAGTGAGGGCCAGGGGATCCTTGTATGCTTGGAGGCAGTTGATGAAGTTGGCATAAAGATGAAGGAGGAAGAAACCTCTCAGAGTCAGATATCAATGGCCACCTAGAGTATAGTTTATGACTCTCTGATGGAGGAAGAAAATGTCTGAGTTTAGTTTATGGGTGAATTAGTTCAGTGTACCAGTGAGAACTGAAATGGGCAGGTGCTGCACTACACACCCTTGAGCCAGAGATGAAGGGAAATCATCTCAGTTGACATATTCCTAAGAGGAACACCTGATCATCCACAGGGTTAAGAAAGAAAAGTAATCCAAAGTAAGCATATGTAAGGAGTTTTGAGCAGCAATGCATTATCTGGTTGATAAATCAGAGACCTAGAAAGAGGAAGACTGGAAGATCAAAGGCAAGGAAGAAGGGGCATATGGATAGGTATATGAAAGTGGGCATGAAGGATAAAGATTTTTATATTACTTGTTAACATCCATCAGAGAGCATCCACCATGTGAAGACAGTAAATAACTATGCAGACAGAATGAATTGGCCAGTCAATTTCAGCCAGGTTCTTATCCCCCACAAGGGGCACATAAACAAAGTATATATAGCAGCAGGGATAGAGGATTTACATAGATGCAACAGCATGGGCTCTCACTCATCAAAGTTGGTCTAGCTTCTGTAGCTGGCAAATGTCCTAACAGCCACTGACAGAGACTAAATTGAACCTCCCAAACAGTGTCATTTCTTGAGGAGATCAAGCAGCCATTTGGAGGCAAGTTTTATAAGATTCCCTCCCTCATGGAAAGGTCTGTAATTCATTTAGAGTGAGATCAACACATATTCTGGAATTGGGGTTGTCTTTAATGTTTGAAAAGCCTCGACTAGCTCCTTTATTTGAAGGTATACAGAATGTTTGATCCACCAACAAGAGATCATGCATAGCCCTGCTGTGAACTAAGGCAACCCTTCACAGCAAAATTGTGCATCAGTGGGCACGTGATTATTGGATTCACTAATTCTATCATATATCACACCTCTCAGAAAACACCAGCTTTATAGACTTGTACTATGACTTCTTATCGATATCAGTTATATGCCATTAAAAATTTTAAAAAGAAAACTTTCAAGAATGAGACACTCTACATGGGTTTGAGAACAAAGGGATGAAATAGAAGTGGCCTTTCTTATCATTTCCAGTAATTTACTTAGAGAATTCATGATTTCTATCCCCATGACATAGACTCTCTGGGTGCACAAGATCTGTTTCCAGAGATAAAGACTTCATTTTGGGGCCCCACAAAATTCTAAATAAAACTGAAGTTACATCTGCTACCTAGTAAGTTACTTCAGGTTCTTGTACAACATAAACAACAGACATGAGGATGAGTCATCATATTGGAATTGTGTGTGAGAAAGTAGGAGCTTCTGCATAATAAAGGAAGGGAAGAATATGCTTGGTTCTCAGGTAATGTACGGGAAAACCGCCTGGTATTCCTATGGACAGTTTTAATGGTCAATGGACAAATAGTCATCACCTGAGATGAGCATCACAACTAGGGGCTTAGACTCAAAGACACAGAGATGCAAGTGGATGTGAGTGGCACAAGTATACTCTTCCTGGTCAAACCATCCATCCTCCGTGTGCTAAGAATATCCCATGACTGATGGCTCATAGACATCTTTTTTTTTTTTTTCTCTTCAACAAATGGATGCATGACAAAGGGAGAGAAGCAGAGGTCACAGACATCTTTTATTATGAATTTCACTATGATATGGAGATCAGCCTCATCCAATTTTGCACCCTTCCCAGCAATGATCTTTAGCTATTAACTAGATGAAGCTGCAGCCTTGGCCCTGTATCCCTAATTTAAAACAACTCAACAGGGTCATTATAGCTCCTGGATGAGATCAGTTGATACTATGATGACAGTCACACTGTGGGACAATTTCTCCACCTGCTTGTCCTACACTTCTCACTTCATTTTGGACAAGTCTCTCAGGAATACTCCCAAATGTGTACCTTCTGTGTCAGGAATATGCTTCCAGGGATCTCAATTTAAGACAGGTATTTTAGTATAAAAGAAAGAAAAAAAAATTTCATTACTAATTGGGAAAAATATATTGTCAATGACATTGGTAATTCAGACTTTTACCATCAATCAGACTGACAATTGGAGCAATATAATTGATTCAAGTGACAAAGCATTATCCTCATTAAAATGATATGCCTTTATAATTATTTCATTTTAGAGTAAGCAGGCAGGAAATTTATGAGAACATATGTAAGAGGACATGCAGGCAGTCTCACAAAGACAGAGGTGAGGTAGGCGAGAGGCCACTATTTATTTTAAATGGGCGACATAGTCTTTTTTTTTTCATGGGCAGGCTCCAGGAATTGAACGCAGGTCTTTGGCATGGCAGGGGAGAATTCTGCCACTGAGTCACTGTTGCACCGCCCATCTTTTTAAAAATTGTTATTGAGAGTAGATTTAATTTAAAGTAACAAGCTCATCTTCAGTAAAGATTATGTCCAAATGCAATACTGCTGGCCAACAGGGTCTCCAGGCCCATCACATGATAGATCTCTGTGAACTAAAAAATCATAGCCATAAAGAGTACACAATCTTCTGTAGACTTCTAGAACAGCCCCCTTTTCATCAGTCTGTGGCAGTGAGACTTACCAAACATCCAGATCTTCCTACCAGCTCTACTCATTCATCCATGCCAGGGGTTGTTAGTGACTCTTCTCTAATCCTTTAACTCGTATTTTTGGAACTTTATTTTCCAAGCTCCTAGCCCGATTGTTTAAGCTCTAATTTCTATAATAAGTTTCTTATTTCAAAATATTTATAGTTATTTTGCTTCTCTTATGAACTCTGATCAATTCATAATCCTTGTATTGCATTATAATATGTCTATATTTTTTCTTTTTATTAATATGTGCATGTTGGCACTTTATAAGCCCATTTATTCTGATATATTACATTTTTCTCAAATACTGGAATTTTTTATACATTTTTACTTCAGATATTTCTTTGACTCATTGATTCATTTATTTATTTTTATTTTATTCTTTTAGCTTCCAACAATAAAGATCTTAACATTTATACTTCTATCTTCCAGATCTCTTACATTTTCATTTTCATTTACAGATTTCCATCTCTTTTTTTTTAACTTTTTTTATTGTATAGTATATCATATATACAAAGCAAAGACAAAAAAAAGCAATAGTTTCAAAGCACTCTTCAAAATGTGGTTACAGGATAGATCCAAGTTTGTCATGGGCTACCATATGATCCTCTCATATTTTTCCTTCAACTACTCAAGAATATAGGAGGCTAGGGCTTAAATACTTTTTTATCATCAAAATTGACTTTTTTTGTGTGAACAATAACATATATACAAAAAAGCTATAAATTTCCAAGTACAGCGCCACAATTAGTTGTAGAACATATTTCAGAGTTTGCAATGGGTTACAATTTCACAATTTTAGGTTTTTATTTCTAGCTACTTTAAGGTACTGGAGGCTAAAAGAGATATCAATTTAATGATCCTGCATTCATATTCATTTGTTAAGTCCTATCTTCTATGTATAATTCCACCATCAACTTTGATCTTTCCATACCTCTCATTGGAGTTGTTTGGGCTATGACAATTCTAAATTTTTGATATTGGAAATGTTTGACACTGATATAGAGTAGGGAGATAGAACTATCTGATGTTTTGGAGAGGCTGGGCTTGGTATAAGGACTTATCTGGACCAGGGACCCATCTGGAGGTTTCTGGTAAGTTACTCTAGTACCTGGAACCTTTGTGGAATCTTATAAATTGCCCTAGGTGTCCTTTAGGGTTGGCTGGAGATTGGCAGGTTATGGTAGGTATCAAGGTCTACCTGAAGCTTGAGTAAGCACAACCTCCAGAGTAACCTCTTGACTCTATTTGACTCTCTCTGCCACTGATACTTTATTAATTATACTTCTTTCCCCCCATTTGGTCAGGATGGAATAGTTGATCCCATGGTGCCAGGTCTGGATTCATCCCTGGGAGTCCTCTCCCATGTCACCAGGGAGACTTTCACCCCTGGATGTCATGTCCCATGTAGGAGGATGGCAATGATTTCACTTGCAGAGTTGGGTTTAGAGAGACTGAGGCCACATCTGAGCAACAACAGAGGTCCTCCAGAAGTAACTCTTAGGCATGTCTACAGGTAGTCTAAGTTCTATGCTGCCTACATAAACTTCACAAGAGTAAGCCTCATGATCGAGGGCATGGCCTATTGATGTGGGTGTCCCTAAAGTTTGACACAGTATCAGGGGATTCCCTGATGGTAAGATTTAATAGTTCTGTAGTCTTTCTCCCATCCCTTAGGGGACTTTGCCAATACTTTTTGATTATCTGGTTAATATATTCTAGGATGTTTCCTTGCATTACAATAATCTATACAGGCTTAAAGGACCTTTTTCTCATTCTGTACTTTCCATGTTTCAGTTGTTCAAATGAGCTATAAGGATAGGTTGAATTGGATTATGCACTACAGAGAATTTCAGTTCCAGACCAAATAAACCTTTCTTTCATTGGTCTCAAAGAGTATGTGTGGTTCTAAAATATAGACACTGTCTTCCTTACCCCTATGTTCTGAATTACTTTAACCTTAACCTGTTTGGCTTCATTATTATCTCTAAATATCAGGTTATATATGCAAAACAGCCTCTCAAAATCCAGAAATAATAATCATCACTCCAAACTTAATGTGTTTGCTCTAAAGCTTACAATCTAGGCCCCTGTTTTCTTATAAGCATTTTCTAAAGGTGACCATACCATTGTTGTTTTTTTTATTTATGGCTTATTTTGTCCTACCAAATGTCCTACATGTTCATTCACATCGTTGCATGCCTCACAACGTTCCTTTTTGTAGCTGCACAGCCTTCGTTCATAAGTATACAACATAATTTGCCATTCTACTTCTCTGTCAGTGCATTCTTCAGCCAGCTGCATTCATCGGGCATCATGTAGAGGGCCAAGAGTCCACAGTCCATCAATATTCTCAATTTCAGATAGTTTCTTTCTTCCCAAGAGCCAGAAAACCAATAAAGACACCCTCACCAAAAAGGAAATCTAAACCTCCTCTTAACTCTTGTCCCTCCCCCCATTGTTTACCTCTGCTGTTGCTGTGGTGGTGCTGGATGGTTTCCTTTTGAATATAACTCATAGCATGCAATAGCAGTTTTCCCTGTGTACCCTAGACTTAGACACTCTTTATACAAGGATCTTATTTTTGAAGTAATTCTTACAAGAACTCACTCATATTTCTAGTGTGAATCAGTGGGACATGTAGGTCTGTACAACCCCTTTCAATCTTGTTCATGTTCAATATTTTAATGTTACTTCTAAACCCAGTTTTCCATCTCTTTAACTCATCTTAATGTCTTAAGGAAGAGTCCTTCCATAAATTGTTTATTTTACTGATTTTTTCCCTTTGACTGCATCTATTCCAATGTTCAACTTGACTTTTTATATGTGTGTGTAACAAAGCAACTTGTGCATTTTTAATGTTTAAAATTGAGTATGATCTTTCCTTTCCAGTGAAACAAAAATTTTTTTTTAAATAAACAGGAACAAAATTACAGTAGGGAATGTCAATTACAAATAAGATCTTACAGGTTCCACTGATTCCCCCATCGAGTGACAAAGCTCAAGTCATCATTAGGAGAGAATTTTATTTAAAAAGTGGCATTTTAAACTGCAAGGATGTCTGTTAAACATCACAATTAAACATGCCAAAGGAGAAACCATGTTTTCAAATGCCCACTTAACCCACTCAACTTCTCAAATCCACCCATTGCTGACCTTCTATAACTCCATTTTGTAAAAGTCTTTTTTTTCTTTTTTTTAAGCAAGAGAAAATGGACAAATACATGTTGGTAAATGCTAACTATCCATATTCACATAAAGATACAGTGTAATCTCTGAGTCCAATATACAGATAAAGCAGAAAAAAAGCTAGACTTTTATGCAGTACTACACAAGGGCATAGCACCACCCAGCTTCCAGGAGAGTGAAGGGAGCAGAAAGTTTTTTCTTTTTCTCACAGAGCACGGTGGTGTTTTGATTCCATAAAGTTTTTCATTGAATAAGGAATGGATAAAAATGAATTTGGAACAGAAACACGTAGACATTCTTGCCCACTGTATTCTGAGCAAGGTATTTCCCCCCAAATAAGTTGAGAACCGTGGTGTAAAGGAGAGAGAAGGGACCTCAAAAACAGGTCAACTGAGCACATAAGAGATAAAAAAGAATGCAACTTGCCCCCAGGAACTGGAGAAAACTAAAAAAAGAATGTTGGAATCCATCAATGTTCTATTAGTCATTTTCTTCTTCATCCTCCTCTCCTTCCTTTCCCTCACCATCATCTTCATCTTCATCTTCTTTCCCTGTATCCTCATTCCCTTCTTAGTCAATATCTTCCAATCCTTCTCCTTCATTAATCTTATCACCATCTTTTTTCTCCTTTCCCTTCTTTATTATCCATAATAGGAACTAAATAGTGACTGTAATGGATTTGGCCAAATATCATCTTTGAGGAACTTTTCTAACTAATCTGCACTGCATAAGAATGGTTAGTAAACCAGGTAAAGAAGCTCTCTGATTCTTCATGCCACCTCTTCCTGCTAGCCTTATTCTGTGTTGACTTGATTGTTTTGTTAAATCCTTTCCAGATTTCCATTTTATTACACTCTTATTCAGATGAAATTCTTTGCAGAGAACTTTATTTTCACATTAAGAATTTCCATCAAATGAAAATCTATTCTGTAATCTGATTTAAAAGCTTCAAATTCTTCTCACTTCAACTCTGGTCAAATAATGCAGTGCCTCTTCGTCCTCATGCAATGCAGACACTTGTGGATGGTTAACAAATGTTGTTCCCCCCAAATTTGGGACTTTGGCTATCAATTCTGTCTGCTTCTGAAAGAATGCTTGGTAGAGTTTATTGTATTTCTGTTCGACTCTCAAAATCTCCCCGCTGGCTTGTTCATTACGTCTGTCTATTTCATTTTGTACTTCATCAATATGTTCAATTGATTTCTGCTGTTCTTTTTCTCCTTTTGGCAAGTCCAGAGCAGCCAATGTTTCCTCTGGTCTGGGGGCAGGAAGCAGCTTTACTTTCTTCATTTGAGGCAGGAGTGAAGATTGTCATTTAGGGGCCATGCTCTTAAGTCCAGTAACCAGAGCAACTTGATTTTTTGAATTTTTTGTTTCCCTCATTCACTATATTTTATTAAGCAGTAGCTCCAGTTCATTTTTCTTTATGACTCATTGTCATTGATAAGTGTTTTCAAGATTTTCCCTTATTTCTTTGATGATAGTGTGGTGACTTGGTGTCATGTGCCATGCACAAAACAACAACAGCAAATAAAGAAACAACAACAAAAAAAGCACACGTTCTTAATTTTAATCCATTCCTATGGGCATGAACCCATTGTGAATAGGACCTTTTGATGAGTTTATTTCAGTTAAAGTATGGCCTAACTGAAAAAGGATGGGTTTCCTATTACTGGTAGCCTTACAGAGAAGGCCACAGAAAGAAAAGCCATGGAGAACAGCCAGAAGCTGGAAGTCAATGGAACCCACAAAATAAAAGTGAAGATGCTACCATATGCATTGCCAAGTGCTGAAAAGCCAAGGAACCCCAAAGATTACCAGCCAAGCAGAAGATACTGACCCAACAGGAAAAAAGCCTTCCAGCCTATGAAACTCTGAGTCAACTAATTACTGATATAAAGTCAACCTATTGTACGGTATTGGTTTTAGTAGCTGGAAAACTAAAACAGTAATAAAAATGCCAGTTTTGAATGCATGTCCTCTCTGGTCCTTTATTCTGCTTTGTCTGTTATATAATGGTTAGCTTATTATTTTCTCTTATGGTTACAAAATCTATAATAGTACTTTATGTGGCATATGTATAGAAAACATCATACTCAATTAAAAAACTTTCAATACATTTTTATTAAGATGGGGGCAGCGGTCATAAAAGAAAGATACCTGTTATCATCATTACTATCAATATTGTACTAAAGTCTGGAGTCTATGACTGATTCAATAAGATGCAAAATACAGTAGGAAATACAGTTAAAACTTTAATAGGTAGATGGATAGGTGATAGGCAAAACTATCATTATAGATGCTATGCTATTTTATTTAGAAAACGCTACACAATCTTCTGATATACTAATACAAAAAGGCAATAAGGATGGTGGGTTCAATACCCATTAACATAAACTAAGCATTCCTCTATATCAGCAAAAATTAACTAAAAATATATTAAAAAGCAAGACATTTATGGTAGCAATAAAATATGTAAAGGATCTAGGAGTTTACCTAATAAAATCAGCAAAATATTTTTTAAAAATTAAGTAGTCTTTTAAAAGACATAAGAAAGTTTTGAAAGTGATAAAGCTATCATGTTTATGGAGAAAATGACCTAAATTTCATGTTAGGGTGTATAGACTTATGTGATAGAAGTATAATATAGACTTTATTGGAGGTAAACTTACAACTGAGTAGTAATAGGGCACATGTATTTCTCCAAATTCTCATTATCCACAGTCTATGCAGGGCATACAGGTGGTTCATTTGCTCTATGGCTAATGTTCCAAAACAGAGGGAACTGTCTCCAGCAGTAGGTTGGACTTCAACTGAAAGCACTCTAAGAACAAGAATGAAAACTGCCCCCAAACCTCATTACAAATCAAGGTTAATCTGGGAAGGCAGGTGAACATTTAGTTTCTCTAAGTAACAAGTGATACATCAAGGAATCTCCTGAAAAAGAAACAACACAAAGGGGTGTACATACAGAGGAAGAACAAAAGTCCACATATAGGTCCAAGGAATAGCCTTGCATATGAAGACTGCTAAAACAACCAGAGGCCCATTTCAGCATATTGTTTTGAGGAATTAGATATCTTATTGAATTGATGTGGTCAGTTTTAAAGAAAGGAAACATACCCTAAATAATAGAAGATTTACTATAGAAATAACATATCCTAAATAATAGAAGATTTGGTAATAAAAATAATTAGGCACTGGTGTGGACACAGTATATAGGACATTGAGATAGACTAGAGTAGGGCTCCCAACCTCAGCACATTTACATTTTGAATCACATAATTTTGGGGGTGTTGGGAAACAATTGCAGTTGGTTATGTTTTATGACTTCTTGTCCTTGATTCACTGCCAATAACACACCCTCACTACCCCATTGGGACAAGTAAAAAGGCTCCCAGACATCACCACATATCCCCTGGGGGCAAAAGTGTCCATTGTACAGAACCACTGCACTAAAATGTTCAAACATAAAGCTCTGTATTACTAGAGATCTATTTGTTTTTATGTAACTGGCACTCACTACAGACCAGTGGGGAAAAGACTTAAATATACTATTGGGAAAACTGGATAATTTACAGACAAAAATAAAGTTGGATACCTACTTCTAGCCGTATATAATGGTGAATGCCTAAAAGATTGAACATATAAACATAAAATAATAAGTGAAATAAAGTTAGCAGCAGATTTTTTTTTGAAAATAACTCATTTATATTGGGGCTAGAAAGGAAATATCAACTGAATCATAAATCCTAAGGCAAGACCAAATACTCAATAGGTATTTAATGGAAGAAATATTTACAATGTCTGGAATAGTTCAGGATATGGCATGGTGAAGCATCTCAAGCTAGAAAGTGGGTAGCTTTAATCGCCCATGATCCTGAAGGGGCCAAAGGAGAGAATGGGTATGATAACCCTTTAGAAGTGTAGCTATGGTCTGGTAGGGGAATGCAATCACTGCCAAACCATGGTCTGGAAGGGAGAGAAGTGGGAGAATATCTGCTCTCTCCATGGATCTTTCCTATCTTTCTTTTACTTTCTACTTTCATGCTGGTGCCTCCTACTGTCTGAAAATAACTAGAAACCAGAGGGCAGGAGTGGCTGGTTGATATAATCCATCAAGGCCAGTTTTCTGAGGCAGAAAGCAAGGTAGAGAAAATTGACAGTTGATCTACAGAGACATATAGAGAATAGCCAACACAATCAAGATTAAAAATTGTTATCCCCAAAAGTACATTTGGGATAAATTAATAGATGGGTGCAAGTTGGAAAAAAATTAATCTCAATGTCAGAATTAACAAGTAGAAATGACAGCAGAAATGCCTGAATAAGAAACACCAAAAGCCAGATTTCCATAAAACAATAAGAACACTGGCACAAGTGATCAAAATTTTTTAATTAGCCAAAGGCTTGCAACAATTAGAGAAATGTTTATTGAATTTAAAATGGCCAAACTTCAGTAAGGATAATGAGTATGGCAATTTTAATTTGTTCTGTTGCTGCTCCACAGTATTCTTGAAAACTAACAACATCACAATGTTAACAGTAGAGAAAACTATGATCCTAGAAACCAATGGAGGAAGCCAATCAAACTCAAAACTCCCCAAAATTCCATCCTGAGATAGTTATCATCATTTGATCTGTCTGGCAATTCCCTGGTAAACTTTATTTTCCAGCTTGTTTTTATTTGACTTGACTCAGTGATCTCTCATTGCTAACAGTTTTTCTCTGGGAAATTTGATAAAAACAATCAGAAATAACTGTCTACTAGTTCAGCTACTGGAGGTGGTGATAACAATTAGGACAAACAGAAGATGACCTAAAAACTTAAAAGGAAAATCTGGGGAATGAAATATAAAGAGAAGATTTTAATAAACTGTGAAATCATCCTGGGGATCCGGAAGGCCATACGTATATGCAAGGCTGTGTGCAAGTCCAGGAAAGCCCTGAGAAGATCCAAAATCTCACTTCTGGCTGACCTTAAAGATCTGGACAAACAGGAACTAAAAGGTAAGGCAGAGCTGTAAACTGCCTGGCAAAGTGGTGGAGATATGCTACAACATGCATACATAACCCCCCTTAAATCTTTTTCAGTCAGGGTTGTCCAGAGAAGCAGAACCAACAGAATATAAGTGTATGTGTGTGTATGCATGTGAGTATAAGTGTATAAAAAGATTTGTATAAGGAATTGACTCAAACTACTGTTAGGGCTATCCTGCCTGAAATCTGTAGGGCAGGTTATAGACTGGAAATTCAGATAAGGGGATGTTGAAGCCTTGAGTGTGAATTCCTTAGGGAAGCTGGCAGTCAGTTCTTGCTAGTATGACCTCCAATTGATTGGATGGGGTCCACCCCAGTTATGGAGCTTACCTTATTTTACTTAAGGTCAAATGATTGCAGATGCTAATAACATCTATAAAATAGCTCCACAGTAACAAATAGGCCAGTATTTGACCAAGTGATTGGACATCATAACCTAGCCAAGTTGACATAAAATTCATCATTGTCCACCCATTGTCAACTTGAAACTCATACATATCTCCTCAAAACATAAAGTGGTTGTACTACAGGAAAAAAAATGTGTTATTAATATTAATCTCAATCCTGTGTAATACTAATCCCACTTCTCTTGTAAAAAGAACCTTTTGAAAATGTTTTTTTTTGTTTTTTAGTTAAGTTGTTGCCAAATGAATCATGATAGAACTTAATCTGGGTTACTGGAGGCATTTATAAGCAGAAGAAGTTCAGACATAAAGTGAAAAAGCCTAGGGGAGGAGTGAGAAATCAGAAGTATGGAAGAGAAAGGAGAAGACATTGCCAATATGGGAACCCAAGGATTTTTTCTCCTAGCCAGAATGCTACTGAATTCAGAAGGACTGAAACCTTCCAGCCACTGAAACTGTGAGCCAATAAATTCCATTTGTTTAAGCTAAACCTTTGTATGGTATTTGTCATAGCAGCCTGGAAACTAAGATACCTAATCTCCAAATGAAGATAATAACAAAGTCATATTTATGCCTGTGCGACATAACTATCTTATACACAACCACAAATGCACTAACCTTTTCTCCAGAAGAAGATGCAAATCCTTGGGTGATGATTCCTCTTCTTAACATACCATAACATAAATATTACATGAAATTAAAACAGTTTATGTTATATGATAGAAGAATAAAAAGGGAAGAAAACAAACATATATGAAACATATATGATGATTAATTTCGTGTGTCAAACTTGGCTAGTTATGGTATCCAGTTGTTTGGTCAACCAAGCACTTACTTGATTATAACTGTGAGAATATCTCATGATTTAAATCACCAGCAAAGATTGCATCTATGGCTAATACATCTACCATCAAGTGAGGAGATTTCCTTCAAAAATGAAAGATATCTCATTCAATCAGTTGAAGGCATTAAAGAGAGAATTGATGACTTTCAGCAGTCAGAAAAAAGATAAATATCAGAATATATATATATTCTGTCTCCCTGGAAAGCTCTGATTAACAGAATAGAATAGATAGATATAGATGATATAGATAGAGATTGCTATATAGATATCTATGTGTATAGATAGATATACATGTAGGTATATATACACATATGCACATATACATGCACAAACATTCATAAAAAATATACGAAATTCTCATAACATTTATAGTCTGCATTTCTGTAATAAGTCACATGGTTATAGTAGTTTCCTCCACTACCGTTATTCCATATCCCTTTTGCACTTAGTGAGCACCTCAGTTGATCTTGATTCTTTTTCTGGTGAGGTGATCAAAACCTTCATTTCTAAAGTGTCTGAGCCATTAGTATTTCTGCCTGAATCAGGTTGTTGCATTTTTTCTTTAACTTTAGTCATGGGGTATGGTAGTACTAAGAGATTCCCTAAGGGATCTTATATAATCCAGAGATACTCATCCTTACCTCCTTTGTATAGATAGAAGCAGTCCAATTTCCCCTTGGTCATCAAGATTGATCACCTCAGCCAGTAAAATAATTCCTTTCTTTGCCTGTTGATTCAGAAATTTGAGAAGCTCAATGTGGTCAGGAGACAGTCTTAAATTCCAGCTCAATAGAATCATTGTTGTGTCTCCTGGTGGAAGCATTCCTCCCTTTGGAACTAAGACCTCAAGATCAGCAGAGCATAAGGTCATAGGTCCAGGAATCAAGAGGAGGAAATGGAAGTGGCATCAATCACAAAGCAAAAGCTTAGAGGCAATTGCTTCAAAGCATTTAAGGAAATATCTATCTAATCTTTAGCTGACCCCTGAACTAATTCAGTAGAGATTTCAATGACTATGATGGTTGGGTTCAAGTGTCAACTTGGCCCAGTAATGGTGCCCAGTGGTTTGGTCAGGCAAGCACTGGCCTAACCATTACTGCAAGGATATTTCATGGCTGGTTGATAAACAAGGATGGTTTATTAAGTCATCAGTCAGTTGATAGCATCTGAAACTACATCTACAATCAATTAAGGCTTTGTCTTCTGCAAGTAAGAGAATCCAATCAGTTGAAGTCTTTTAAGGGAGAAGAGAGAATTTTCATTGCTTCTTCAGCCAGTGAACCTCTCCTATAGGGTTCTAGACCCTTCATTGGAGTTGCCACCCTCACAACCTGCCCTACAGATTTTGGACTCTTGTATTTCCATAGTTGCATGAGACATTTTTATAAATCTCATATTTACAGATATCTCCTGTTGATTCTGTTTTTCTAGAGAACCCTGACTAATACTGTGACTAAATGTGTAAAACAACACAGACTTTGCAAAATCATTTCTAGAAAGTCACTAAGCAAACTACAATAACAACCAGAAGCTACACCAAGGCCTGTGGGGTGGGGAGAGGATTTATTTTCAGAGTTGTAACACTATATTATTTAAAATGTTTGTTTTTCAACAAAAAGTTACAAACAGGCAAGTAGTAGGAAAGTATGATCCATACAAAGGAAAAAAGTAATCAATAGAAACTATCCCTGAGGAAAAGCAGATGTTGGAATTACTTGACAAATACTTAAAATCAGTTATGTAAATATGTTTTAAAAATTAAAGGACATCATGCATGTCTATAGAACTAAAGTAAAGCATAAGAATAATGTCTCATCAAATACAGAACATCAACAAATGGAAATATTAAAAAAAAACTTGTAGTCAAACAAAATGGAAGAGCAAGATGTTCTAGTATGCTGCAGGGTTCCCCACAAAGTCTTTGAAATACTAGCAAAAACTGGCAGATCCATTTTCCTTGAAACTTCAGAAAACAGGTAAAGCGTTACAGTAAATGGCTGAGTGCTGAATCAGGAAAATGTAGCTTTAAAAATGGAAGGAAAAGCTCACAGTGGCCTTGCTGGCCATTTTCCCAGCCCTTCTATTGCACAATCTGGAGTCAGCCTGCACTTTCACCATGGTCTCCTGGCCCTGTTCTGGAGGGAGCAGAGCATTTTCTGTGGCCATACAAGGGTACCTATATGCTGGAGCCAATCTGTTGAGTGGCAACCTGAAAATCTGAAATGGGAAGCTTATTGCTGGATTACCCAACTGGAAATTTACTGTGGCAAAAGCAGTTTGTGGACAACTGCTAAAGCAGCATAAAAAACAGTTAAGCCAAGTGGTCTGGGAGAAAGGATTACCAACTTTAAGACATAAAATATAGTACCCAGGAGGAGAGAAAAGTCTATTTCATAGGAAGAAGAGGGGGCATTTGGATTCCTGTAATCAGGGGAATTCCTAAGGTCATGAGCAAGCATAAACTCAAAACAAGACATAGACTTAGAAAAGATGGAGAAATTCATGCCTTTTACTTTTGCCTCAGACTGATCTTCTTGATGAAGGGCTAAACTATGAAGGAAAGAAATAGCCAACACAGAACCAATTTACAAAGATTGTGAAATGTCTTTTTCTGTGCTAGCTTGTTTGCTTCTGTTAGCTCCTGGCAACTCAGTGAAATCCCTATCATTCACTGTCTGTATACAAACTTAAGGAACAGACTGCTCAGTGACTAAATACCAGAGTTAACACATAATATTAAAATGTGCAATGTGAAACAAAAGATTATAAAAAAAAAGGTATAATAAATGATAACCCATCCAAAGAAAGAAGATAAAAATTCCAAAGCTATGAATGAAAAATAACTGAATTTGTACATACTGGATAAAGTTTTGTTAAATGATCTTTGATATTTTCAAGGGGGTAAATGAAAACACAGAGAAAGAACTAAAGATGTCAATGAAAATCATGATTGAACAATATGAGACTCTCAATTGAGATATAGAAATTTTAAAAAAAGGAATCAAACAGAAACAATGGAGTTGAAGATCACAATAACTAAAATGAAAACTTGCCAGGAGGGTTTGAAAAGAAGATTGGAGCTGACAGAATAAAGAATCAATGAATTTGAAGACACGATAATTGGAATACTTTCAGCTGAGAAGCAGTAAGAATAAAGAATGAAAGAAAGTGAACAGAGCTAGAGAAACCTGTGAGACACCATCACATCACACTTATCAATATACACATTATGGGAGTGCTAGCAGGTGAATAATGAGAGAAAGAGAAGGAATATTCAAAGAAATCATGGCAGAAATCTTCCAAATTTAATGAAAGACATCAATAAACACATCCAAGAATCCCCAGTGAAACTCAAATAAGATAAAATTGAAGAGAAACATACTGTGCTGGTTTGAATCTATGGTGGACCCCAGAAAAGCCATGTCCTTTAATCCTCATTCACTATTGCTGGGTGGGAGCATTTTGATTGTTCGCATGGAGATGTGACCCACCCAATTGTGGGCAGTAACTTTTGATTAGATGATTTCCATGGAGGTGTGTCTCCACCCATTGAAGGAATGGTGGAGACTGGAATCCTTTAAAAGAGGAAACATTTGGGACAGAGAGACCCTTTCGTAGAGCCACGAGAAAGCCAGTGGATGCCACCGTGTTCGCCATGTGCCCTTCCAGCTGAGAGAGAAACATTGAACTTCATTGGCCTTCTTGAACCAAGGTATCTTTCCCTGGATGCCTTAAATTGGACCTTTCTATAGACTTGTTTTAATTGGGACATTTTCTCATCCTTAGAACTGTAAACTAGCAACTTATTAAAGTCCCCTTTTAAAAGTCATTATGTTTCTGGTATATTGCATTCTGGCAGCTAGCAAACTAGAACACATGCATAGATATATAATGGTCTACTGTCAAGTATCAAAGATAAGGAGAGAGTTTTGAAAGTTGCAAAAGAAAAGCAATTTGCTATGTCCTAGGGATATAGTAAGTACTAATAAGATAGAGTACTGATTTATCACCAGAAACTATGGAGACAAGAAGCCAGTGGCACAAAATACTTAAAATGTTGAAAGCAAACAATTGCCAACTAACAATTTTATATCAGGTGGGCTTTATCTTTCAAAAATTAGGGAGAAGGGGGTACAAGGGTAGTTCAGTGGTAGAATTCTTGCCTGCCATGCAGGAGCCCTGGGTTTAATTCCCAGTCCATGCACTTCCCCAAAATAAATAAAGAAGCAAAACAAACAAACAAGAAAAAAAGTTCAACAAATGGTGCTGCAATAATGGGATACTCACATGGAAAAGTAATGAAACATGACTCCACCATACAGCATGTAAAAAAAAAATGAGGAAGAAAATAAAACAGTTCCAGATAAACAAAAGCTGAGAGATTTTGTCACCCTAAACCTTCCCTACAAGCAGCACTAAAAGATCAAAGCAACATAAAGAGGTAAAGACCTCCAGTAAATGCTGCCTTATCATAATTATAAATACTTATAATATTATATTGTATATTTTAGTTTATAACTCTGCAAATGCATTAAAAGTAATGATAAATCTATGGTTTTCAACATACTGATTTATTATAAAGATATAATTTCTAACAAGCACAAAAAGGTGGGGAGATGGAAGAGTATCAGAAAAGTGTTTGTGCATGCTATTGAAGTTAAGTTGGTTATCAAATTAATGTGATGGTTATAGAGTTAACATGTTAAATTTATATCCCATGGCAACCACAAAGAAAATATACAAAAAGTTTTTACAGAGGAAAATGAGAAGGTACTCAAAATGGTACAACAACAACAAAAACTCAAATGAATATGAAAGTGGACATTCATGGAAGAATTGTCAAGCAAAAAGGATATACCACATATAAAGCTGAATAGCAAAACTGCAAAAGAAATTTCTGCATCATCAGTAGTTAATTTATATGTAAATGGATAAATTCTCCAATCATACGACAGAAATTGGCAGAATTATTTAAAAAGCATAAACCAGCTATATGCTGTTCACAAAAGACTCACCTTAAATTCAAAGACAAAATTAGGAAAAAAAAAAATGAAAGGATAAGAAAAAGATACCTTGCAAGTAGTAACTCAAAGAGAAGTGAGGTAACAATATGTTTTAGTTTTCTAAAGCAGTTACCATGAAATGGGTTGGCTTTAACAGTGGGAATTCACTAGCTTACAAGCTTACAGTTTTGAGGCTGAAGAAAATGTCCAAATCAAGGCATCATCAAGGCAATGCTTTCCTCCTGAAGACTGGCCACCAGTGATCTTCAGCTCCTCTACCACATGGCAAGGCACAAGGTGACATTTGCTGGTCTCACCTTTCTCTTCGGGGTTTCATTGGTTTTAGCTTCTTGCTTCCATGGCTCTCTTTCTCTGTATTCATCCTACTTATAAAGGACTTCAGTAAAACCCATACTGAATGAGGTGGGTGTTCTGGTTTGCCAGCTGCTGGAATGCAATATACAAGAAATGGAATGGCTTTTAAAAGGGGAATTTAATAAATTGCTAGTTTACAGTTCTAAGGCCGAGGAAATGTCCCAATCACAACAAGTCTATAGAAATGTCCTATCAAAGGCATCCAGGTAAAGATACCTTGGTTCTAGAAGGCCGATGGAGTTCAGGGTTTCTCTCTCAAGTGAGAAGGCACATGGCAAACACAGTCAGGGCTTCTCTCTTGGCTGGAAGAGCACATGGTGAATACGGTGTGATCTGCTAGCTTTCTCTCCTGGCTTCTGGTTTCATGAAGCTGCCCGGGAGGCATTTTCCTTCTTCATCTCCAAAGGTCACTGGCTGGTGGAACTCTCTGCTTCATGGTGCTGCAGCATTCTCTGCTCTCTCTGAGTCTCTCTCTCCAAAATGTTTCCTCTTTTATAGGACTTCAGAAACTAATCAAGACCCACTCAAATGGGTGGAGACATGCCATCCCCTAATCCAGTTTAACAACCATCCTTGACTAAATCACATCAACCAGGGAGATGATCTCATTACAGTTTCAAACATACAGTATTGAATAGAGATTATTCTACCTTTATGAAATGGGATTTATATTAAAACATGGCTTTTCTTAGGGGGCATACTTCCTTTCAAACCAGCACAGTGGGTCACACCTTAACTGAAGTAAACATTCTCAAAATGTCTTACTTAGACTGGGTTCACACCCATGGGAATGGATTATGTTTAAGAACATGCTTTACTAGGTACATACAGCTTAAGACCACCACTACACTATATTAATATAAGATAAAACAGACTTTAAGTTAAAAAGTGTTACAAGGGACATAAAGATCAGTATACACCAATAAACAGGTCAATTCAATAAGAAGACATAACAACTATAAATATGTATGCACCTAACAGCAGAGCCCCAAAATATCTGAAGCAAATATTGACAAATCTGAAGAGAAATTTTGACAGTTTACATTATTAGTAGGAGGCTATAATGTACCAATTTTAATAATGGTAGAACATCTACACAGAAGATTATTAAGGAAATAGAAGACTTGAACAATACTATCAACCAACTGGTCATAACAGACGAGTCATAAAGAACACTTCACCCAGCAATAGCATGAAACACATTCTTATCTGGTGTGCCTGGGTCATTTACCAAGATAGAACACAAAACAAGTCTCAATAAATTTAAAAGTATTAAAATCATACAATGCATCTTTTCTTGTCACAATGGAAGGAAAATAGAAATCAATAAAAGAGGGAGAAATGGAAACTTCACAAATTTGCAGAAATTAAACAACATACTCTTAAGAACCAATGGGTAAGAGAAGAAATCACAAGGAAACAGGAAATAACTTTAGGCAAATCTATGAGATGCAGTAAGGCTGTGCTGAGTTGGAAATTTATAGCTCTAAATTTTTACATTAGAAGGAGAAGAACATTCTCAAATCAGATCCTCACACTGAAGGAGGTAGGAGAAGAAGCACAAACTAAACCCAAAGAGAGCAGAAGGAAGGACACATAAAGGTTCTAGAGCAGAGATAAGTGAAACAGAGAATTAATGAAACCAAAAGTTGGTTTTCTGAATAGATTAATTAAATGACAAAACTTTAGCTAGACTGACAAAGAAAAAAGAGAAGGATGCAAAAAATCAAATCAGAAATTAAAGGAGTGCCTTACTACTGACCCCACAGAAACAAAAAAGGTATATAAGAGAATACAACGAACAACTGTGTGCCAACACATTAGCTAACCTAGTTGATATGCACAAATTCTTAGAAACACAAATCACCTACACTGATTTTAAAAGAAATAGAAGATCTCAACAAAGTAATTACTGATAAAGAGAGTGAATCCATTATCCAACATGTCCCAAGAAACAAAAGCCCAGCACCAGATGGCTTCACTGGTGAATTTTATCACTTTAACATTTCCAAATTCATTCTATGAAGCCATCATCACCCTAATACCAAAATATACCAACATCCTAATACCAAAACATACCAAAAGAAATCATAGACCAATATCATTTATGAATATACATACAAAATTCTTCAACAATGTACTAGTAAACTGAATCCAACAGCATATTAAAAGAATTATATACCATGATCAAAGGAGATTTATCCTAGCTATGGAAGGGTGATTGAACATAAGAATATCAATGCAGATAATCACCATATTAATAGAATGAAGAGAAAAAAATCACATGATTATCTCAATTTATACAGAAAAGGCATTTGACTAAATACAGCAACACTTCCTGATTTAAAACACACACACACACACACACACACACACACACACACACACACACACAGCAAAGGGTTCTCTTTTAATTTCCTAGGCTGTTCAAAACAAGCAACATGAAATGGGTTGCTTAAACAATGGAAATTTATTTTCTTATGGTTTTGAGGCTGCGAATGTTCAAATTAAGGCATCATTAAGGCTATGCTTTGTTGCTTAAAACTGGCTGCTGGCAGTCGTTGGCTCCTCTGCAACATGGCAAGGCATATGGAGGCTTCTGCTAATCTCTTCCTCCTCTCCAGGTTTTGTTGATTTTAGCGTCTTGCTTCTGTGGCTTTCTCTTTCTTTGTCTGAATTTCATTCTCTTATAAAGCACTTCAGTAATAAGATTGAAACACATCCTGATTGAGCTGAGAACTCCTTAACTGAAGTAACCTCATCAAAAGGTCTTATTTACAATGGGTTTATACCCATAGGAATGGATTTGATTTAAGAACATGTTCTCTGGGGTAAATACACCTTCAAACAACCTCAGGTATATATATATATATGTGTGTGTATGTATGTATATATATAAACCACTGCTAACATCATATTCAATTGTGAAAGATTGAACACTTTCCCTCTAAGATCAGGAACAAGGCAAGGATGCCCATTGTCACCACTGTTATCAATCATTGTACTGGATGTTCTAACCACAGCAATTAAGCAAGAAAAATAAATTAAAGGCATCCAACCTGGAAAGGAAGAAGTAAATCTTTCTCCGTTTGCAGATGATGTGCTCCTGTATGTAGAAAATCATGGAAATTCCACCACGAATTTACTAGAGCTAATAAAAAATTTCAGCCAAGTGTGAGGGTTCAAGATTAACAAGCAAAGTTTCTATACACTAGTAATGAACAATCTAAAGAGAAAAAAAAATCCATTTACAACAGCAACTAACAAAATCAAGTATCTAGGAATAAATTTAAGCAAGGACTTGTACATGGAAAATATAAAACATTGCTAAAAAAATCAAAGAAGATCTAAATAAGTGTAAGATATTTCATGTTCATTGTTAGGAGACTAAATGTCATTGAAATGTCAAGTCTATGCAAGTGGCTTACGGGCTATACGCAATAACAACGAATATTCATTCTTATGGCTTTTTTTGCTGGAATGGAAAATACAATCATGAAATTTATGTGGGAGGGTAGGAGGCCTCAAATAACCAAAACTATCTTTAAAAACAGTGAGCAATTTTGGAAAAGTCACACTTTCTGAATTTAAAATTTATTAGGGGTCTACAATGCTCAAAACATCATGGTACCTGCGTAAGGACAGAATGTGGTGGTTTGTAAATGTTATGTATTCCAAAAGAGGCCATGTTCTTTTAATCTACTCCTGTGGTTGCAGAGCTGTTGTGCATGGGAACTTTCGGTTAGGTTATTTCAACTGAAATTTGACCCATCCCATTTCTATGCAAATCAAAATACAAACCTATAGATATATGGAATCAAACTGAGAGCCCATATAAAAATATTATAGATTTTGTCTTTGAATAGTCTCAAATCAACCAAAATGAGGGAAGGCATTGTCCAGAAGCATAAAACAAAAGGGCAGTTTGGTGGTCTGGACTTTGAGGCGATTGTAAAGAAAGAAATGCCAGGTGTCATTCTGATTATAAATAAGATAAAATATGTTTTAATTAACATTTGCTCGACATTGTGCCCTGTAGCAACCTCAAATTATTTACATGTGGGAGAATATGGGCTAAAATATTTTGCTTGATAAGTATGGGAAGGAAATTTGACAGGAAAATTTTAAAGATAGAGAACAGAAAAGATTTTCAAAAACAGTTTGTTCATGAGATTGACTTTAATAAAAATAAATATTGCTTAATGCTAATTTTTTCTTCATTTGCAGATACTATTGGATTTTAACTTAAATGATGATCTTTGGCCTGTAAATAGCACACCACTAACATAAAGCAGTTGTGTATTGTTAGTGCCTTGGTTTGAGCATGCAAAAATTTTCCTGGAAAATGGTCACTTAATTAGTATAAGAATACCCTCCTGATTAAGTGCCTTTGAGGAGAGAATCTACTTACATAGATGCCTAGGGCATATGATTTAAGATTACATTACATAAACTCTGTTCACCCTGTGGAACAAAAGAGGCCAGCTGAATTCCTGCTGCGCTAGTCCCCAGAGGGAATCTCCATCAGTTCCAGTTAATCTCTTTCACCATGGATAGGGAACTTCTCAAAGGTAACAGTGTAAATATTGAATTGCAATTTCAGGTAGTCTCCTTCTCTAATAGGGAAATTTTCATTCACAGGTAGGTTAAAGAGAAATGTGGGGAATGTGGGGAAAGAGAAATGTGTCCTTTCTATTTTTAAAAAATTACACAATTCTGTAGTTCATTCCTGCCAGACAGTTACACAATTAGCAGTCACACTTTCAAGACACTGAAAACCATAATCCTATGTACTATGACTTTTTTCACATGTGTGTTCCAGTGCTCAAATCACAATAGCCAAGATTTCAGTTGTTTGGTTTTCCCAGTACAGTTATTATCTGTGTGCGCAACCGTGCAAGTTGCATGTCTCCTGATTGGCTTAAGTTCCTGGGGGAAACAGAAAAGCAGGTGGGAGCAAGGCTGTGATTCTTCAAGCTTTCAGAATATAGCAGTTTACACCCTTGGCTCTGAGCAAGAAAGTGCTTTCTGACATGAACTGAACATTCACCAGACGTCTGTGTTACTTTGAAGTGATTGTCTTTCCCAGCAGTTCTGACTGCTCTCTAAGGAGAAATGGAATTCTCGAAGCTGGGTTTCTTAGAGGGCATGGAGTTTGGCTGAGATACAGCTGGTGGTAAGATGGCAGCAGCTGAAGTCAGAGACAGTTCGCTACCCTTCTGAAAGTTTAAATGCTATGTAGGGTCTTAATCAGAGCAACACAGGTCATTGGCTCATTGGCATCTATACTTCCCTGATGATTAGGTCATCTGAGAGATAGGAAGGCATGAACCCACAGCTGTGTGGTCTTCCATTGGGAGGAACACACTGGCTGATACATTCGTTTGTTACCTTGAATATCTACTGACCAACAAATGGAAGAGCAGGAACATTGAGTTACCAATTAGCTGTGGATGTTACAAGTGAAAAAGTTGCAAAAGCTCCCTGGGGGTATTCTTTATAAGGTTAAAGGAATATTTTCTTTGTGAGGAAATTTAAGTCCTTTCACATTTTCAGGTTTGAATAATACATTTCAGAGTCCCATATTTTGTAAAATTGATTGCATTTACAAATGTTTCTAGACATGTCACAAATAGAAATTAAAGTATCCAAGGTTCTAACCATGTGCTAATGGACAGGATAGTTCTCAGTAAGGCACAGATGCCTATTGCCATCCTGAGATCTTTATAATTAGACCTCATTTTTTTTTAGAATAGGATTAAGAGAAGCATTTATTTTTATCACTCAGAGTATATAAGCCAATAAATTACTTATACCCACAAGGGCCTACATGACTCACAATCTAAACCATCCACTGTTTTCCACTCCCAGTTTGCCTTGCCCACTTCTATCACACGACGCCTTGTGCACGCCACACCAGACTCTCCACTAATAACTTTTGTGCTACTTTAACAGATCAGACCCACTTTTGCCACAGGCCCTTTGCACTAGCATTTTCCTCTGCCTGTAATGTTCTTTCCCCATATAATTTCATGGTTTGCTCTCTCACTTCTTTCAGGTGTTTTCATAGATATACTATCTTTTCAGCAACATTTCTCTAGCTACCCTCTCTAAAATCACAACCCATGCTTTTAAGTATTTTTTATCCCTTTTCTATGCAATACTTTCCCACACAGAACATATATTAATGTATTGTTTCTTTTCTGTCTTTCCATCAGAATGTAATTTTCATGAAGGAAGCTATTTCTTCACTACTGCCTCTCAGACAACTAGAAAACTGTACAGCACACAGTAATCACCCAATAAAAATTGGTTCAAAAATAAATAAGAGCTGGTGTTTATCACATGTTTCCTATATGCCATACACTCTTTTAACTTATTTAAACATATCTCATTTACTACTCATAAGAACATAATAAAACCAGAAGTTTGATTATTATCTTCCTTTACTCAAAGGAAACTGATAAAGAGTTTGAATTATTTCAAGATTGAAGTATTAGACTGCATCAGAGTAAGGTTTAGTCTTTGTGGCCCTACTTTTACAGATGAAACTTAGCCATTTCACTATGTTCACTCTAATAGTAACAACCCACACACTTGTATTGTGTTTCTTTTTCTTTGAGAGAGAGGGATTTAGTTTTTGTTTTCCTCAGGTTAACTTACAAGATTCCTGTAATCACGTCTCAAGCAGAATTTAGTTTGGGTGTGAATAATTGTAGATAGCATTCAGTATTTTGCTCCAACAGCAGAATATATAAACATTTTGAAACCTTTAGTAACAGTGCAGATACCATAAAACTTGTGAAATTAATGCCTTCAGGGAGCCAGGAAGCAATACCTCTGAATCTCAATACTATGTATGTCTCTTAGTTTTATCTTTTTGCTATTTATTATGGGAGCTTTATTTGTGAATTTTTATTTTCTATCTTTAAAGAGAAAGATAGCATCTTTTATAGAGGTTGGTATAAATAGCTGGTTCATTCATGACATCCTTGTAGAATGCAGTTGGGACAAGTTAGCTCCCCTAATAGTAAGCAGCTCTTAAACTCACATAATGTGTTACCAGTAAAATGAGGACAAATTACACATTTTGTTTGATAACTGAAGAAGTATCCATTTCTCCCATTAACTGAAGTGAGTTGTTTATATTTATTTATCTTGCAAACTAGAAATTCACCCAAAAAAGTTGAAATATAAATTAAATTTTTTTTATCTGTTTCAAAGAAAGTGGAAAAAAATATGACTGTGGTTTGAAATATATTTTGCCATCATTTACATGATTTTCCTTGCATTTAATTAATTTTCATTTGTCTTTTCATAGACAAATGGAATAGTCACCTTTGCAAATGAGCAAAATAACAGCATGTGTTTTTGTGATTTGTTTGTAGTGGATGTAAATTGAGTAATCAAAATTCTAAAAACTTTTCTTTCCATGTAGCTTTCAGAAAACATACTATGGAAGAATCAGCAAGTGTCTGAAACTTTTATATTCAAGATTAAAATTGCTAAATCAATCAAAACCCCACACCTCACTCCTCACATGATATGACATAATGTATACTTGTCTCCCTTCTGTCTTTTTTTCTTTTCTTTGGATGCTGTATGGCAGGGTCACAATACATTCTTTTGTCATGTAATTCCACTATTACAGCACTGTTTGTTCCATTTGTTAAATTTTTGTTTGTTTTTTCTTTCTTTGTTTGCTTGTTCTGTTTTTTGGGAAATGCATGGGCTGGGAAATGGACCCAGGTCTCCCATGTGGCAGGCAAGAATTCTACCACTGAACTATCCTTGCACCCCAATCCTGTTTTGTGTTCAGGACTAGCCACCTTGGAGGATTCTGCTAGGATGGGCACATTTTTCAAATGGGAAGATGCTCCCCCATGTATTGCCACCAATGACATTGTGGACATTATTCCAATCTTCTTTCTGTGCCTATCCACGTGTGTCTAGTAGAAACCCAACCTGTGTTTTGGAGAAGGGCATGGAAAGAAGAGGAAAATGGGGAATGGAAGGGAAGATCAAGGAGAAGAGGAAGATTAAAAAAAAAAGTCTTTCATTTTTTCTTGTTCCTAGGAAAATTTGTCATTTAAAGAGCTTTCACTTCCCATCTTGGTGGCAGATGATGTTGGGATATGGCAGATGATGTTCCCATCTTGCTGTTAGAGCAGCCACTAGTTAAAGGAAAGTTCTGTTCAGGAACATAGTAATGCAGGCTCAGAGACACAATTCTCAAAACAGAATAAATGAGACTTTTTATTCTATGATTAGGAGGAATTTTCCTTAGCAAGGCAGGAAGAATTGTCATCTTAATATTTAAGGCAATGCATACTGTTGACACAATTCATTTCACCCATAACTATCGAGCATCTGTCTGATGGGATGCCGCACACTGAGTTCATTACTTGGCATATGGACAGTACTAACAATGTTCTGTTCTTTTACTCTTTGTTTCCCCTTTTCTTTTCTGGAATAGGGAAGGCAAAGTACTGAATCATAGAAGTCTTATTATCCCATTTTCACATCTCCCACATCTGCTACCCCTCCTCTGCCTGTCTCTGGAAATTGACCTTGCACTGTTTTCTCAGCAGATACGCTGCTTGTCCTTCATAGAGACAGCTCCTTGCAGTCTGCTCCTTAATTTGTGATCAGACATCCTTGTTACTTTCTCTTTCTACCTAGATCCCATCTTGACTGAGTTCCTTTCTTATGTAAACTCAATGGGTAAGCATTGGTGAGATGTTAATTCAGGAAACATGGTTTGCAATCTGTGGAGCAACAAGAACAGCTGGTGCTGCTGCTGTTCAGTTTTTCTTGGCAGATGGACGCAGGGAGATTACGATTGGGAAAATTTGCTTCAGTCTTGGCTGCTATTTCCTACAGAAAAACTCTCCCTCTCCTCTACAACTCTACCACCAGAGCTTAATAGTTTAATGTGTTCCCTCAAATGCATGGCCCAGAGCTTCCCGTGTTGCCTTTGTTTCAGGCTTTATAATCAGGAACCCTCTTACTGGCCACTTAATCACTATGAGAGGCAGATTTGGTTCTACTAAAGCAGCTTGAAGTATACTTTCAGAAATTTTATTCCACACCCCCAATAACTTTCACACAATACCTTAGTGTTCTTATTGAATTATTTGTTTATTAAAATAAGATTTAATGAGCTATAGTCTATGTACCAAAAACCCTTCAATTTTAAGTGAACAAATTAGTGAGGTTTGAACCACCAGCACAATCATTGTATTAGAAAATTTTCATCATACACAAACTCCTCGTGGTCTTTGCTGTTAATCCCTTTTCCCCACCCTCAGGCTTGGGCAATCACTTATCAGCTTTCTGTTACTCTAGTTTTGCATTTAAAAAAATGTCATATAGGGCGCAGGGTGTACGGGTGGTTCAGTGGTAGAATGCTTGCCTTCCATGTGGGAGACCCAGGTTTGATTCCCAGACCATGCAACTAAAAAAAAAAAAACATATAAATGGAATCATATATCTTGTAAGCCTTTTTTTTCCTTCATTATTGCTGGGTTTATCCATTCTCAACTGATGGACATGAGAGTTTCCAGTTTTTAGCTATAAGGAATAAAACTGATATGAAAACCCAAGCACAAGTCTTTTGGGGGACATATGTTGCTAGGGAAGTCCAGACCACCCCTACCTCCCCTACCCTTTTCTATTGTTTCAGTCTGTTTCTATTCCACAACAGAGGGCAGATGTTAGCTCTAACAAAAGGTCTGACCATGCCTTGAACTCTGAAACCAGGAACAAGTTGCCCCAGCTGCTTATCAGAGCAGGAAATCTCAGTGGCAGGGCTCCTTGCCCTGGGTCATGTAAATACTTTTTCCTTTGCAGCAGAGATTTGTCTGTTTCTTCTGACACAAAGTGGGGCATGCATAATCACCATCCAAAGACCCCGACTTGGGCAGTTTTGGAAATTACTCCAAATGGGAAACTGACCCAAATGGGATCTCTTCTTTTGCTCTTTTGGACCCTTTGTGCTCTGTAAGTAATAAAATAATTACTCAGTAAGTAATAAAGCAATCACAACAGTTTCTGTTGTACCTAATTCTGTGTTCCCATGACACCTTGTGTAGCAACTTGCTTCACATATGCTCTCATTTTCTGGGGTACATACTTAGGAGTAGAATTAATGAGTTGTATGGTAAGTATAGACATAATATGATAAGGAAGTATGCTGGTTTGAAACTGTTATGTACCCCAGGAAAGCCATGTTCTTTTGCCTGATGCAATCTTGTGGGGGCAACCATGTTTCTTTTAATCCTGATTCAGTATTGTAGAGTGGAACCTTTTGATTGGCTTGTTTCCATGGAGATGTGACACACCCAATTGTGTATGTGAAAGGTGGGTCTTGATTAGTTTATTAGAGTCCTTTAAAAAAAAATAAACATTTTGGAGAAAGCTCAGAGTTGACAGAGATGCAGACATTTGGAGGTGCTAGGAGTGCTGACAGAGAAAGAGCTTCCACAAATGTTCACTTCCATTTTTTTTTGGTCTAGAGCTTCTCCTAATGGCATTCCATGAGTACTTATCAGAACAGAAACTTCTACCTATGCAAATAACAATATGGTAGTCAATTCTCCAAGCATAAAATACTTCCAGTCTTTGTCTAAATGGAAGCAATTCTAATGTGAGAATAAACTTGATTGTTCAATTAGGTTGATCCATCATCTATTTTCATGTTTTCTATTCATAGCTTATCATCACTACAAAAGTCTTTTCACTTTGAAACAGTCATAGATTATTTATATATCACCCTGATACATTGTCTTTTACCTTTCTTATGCACTGCTTCAATTTGATATGTCACCATTTTAGAGTTGGTGAGCTGTGTGCACACACCACAATCATCATATGAACTACTCCTGAGAACTATAGGATGACCTGACAAGAGATATGGCTGAACACACAGATTTAGCTTTGCGTTTTAAATATTCAGAGTGTGACAGACATGGAGAGTTCATCTAGGTCTTTCTTATACTGGTAGAAATGTAATGCACACTAAATCTATTTTTAATTCTGCCTTATGCAGCCTCACAGCTAGATTTCACACATGCAAATGAGAGTTTGTTAAAAAAAAAAGCCTCATGAAAAAATCTGTTAGTTTAATTTAAGCAGTATTGCAACGTAGGAGCCAGTTTTTGCATTTTAATGCCAAATTAACCAAATAATTACTCTGACCTTATGCCAAATTCCTCTTCATGTACGAATATGAGATTTAAATAATTTAAGCACACACAATACTTAAAACAGTGCTGGCATGTAGGAAATGTTCAATAAATGTTATTATCATTATCATTGTCAGTGGAGGGAGGAAAAAGATCTGCACATTTATATTTGAGGTTTGCCTGGTAAAGAGAAGCTACATGATATCTGGAATAGTTTTAAAAGTAACAAACATAAATTATTAAATAGTGTTATTACACAGCTACAACCAGGAAAAAATAGACAGTCATCAGTTCAAAGTAAAAAAATATTTAGATAAAAATATATAGACTGATTATTATATAATTTACACATAAAATGATTATGCCTAATTCTATATATTTAATAATTAACCATTTAAATTACAATAAGAGAAACCCTTTCCTAAGTATGGTTGTAATAGAAAAAGTAATTGAAGAAAATGACAATAATATCCAAAGCAATTTTTAAATGCTATTTTAATAGAAGGGTCTCAAATACAGTTTGTAAGATATATAGTTCTAATATTATATGCTTTTCTTTCAAACAAGAAAATATATCAGTTTTGTAAAAAATGTCTCTATCTCATCAAATTCTTATTTGAATTTTCTTCTGTGTGTTTCAGTAGACTAGTTGGTATAGGGTCCAGAATAATTTCTTTTCTTTTTCTCCTTTATCTGCTATGAGATCATGTCTTTCCTATGGGGAATCCATAGCTTATGGCTTCAGTGGGATTGCCTTCATCTCCCCTCCCCTAATTGGGCATATAAATAAGGAATAGCCAGTGGCCAATCAGGGTATCCTATTTTCTCTGGCAACATTAATTAATTCAAAATTTGGCATAGAAATTCCACACTCTAAAGTACATTTGATTTGGGCTTTTCTTTGACTTCATTAATAATAATCACCATTTATAGTGACATAGGCCATGCTGGGTATGTTCTGTTGCAATGACTGGATGATTAGCAGACTGTTGCAAGTCATAGAAAATGAAGTTAGTCTACTCAAAATGTGACAAAATGATTACTGAGGTTTTTAAAACACAGAGATGGAGGATTTTAGATACCCCCCAGAATATCCTTCCCTGATATGTTCAATCTTTGGTGAGCTCATCTGCTCACCATTCAGAAATGCCCCTCACAGTATCCTTTTCCTCGTGTAAGTACTTTCCAAATCTGAGTCCTAGTTTTAAAATAATCATCTTCTTTCTAATAATTCTCCTAAAGTACCCACTCTAACTCTGGTTAAGCAAACTAAATGATTGCAAAATCTATCTCGTGGTGATTCTTACATGCTGTGCGTAAGGATTTTAACTTTGTATATGTGTGTCTGCACATGTGTGTGTAATTATTTGGAAAATAATGATACCTTTGAAGAATGAAGTAGCAATGTTTTAAGGCAATAAGTTTGGAAGCCACATGAAAAAGAAATGGAAAAGCTAAGCATTGGGGGCCGATGATGAAAAGAGGCCTGCTTAAAAGAACAAAAGTAAAAGATAATGTGAACCATAGAGATAATATCAATATTTCTTTCTCCTTCTAGTGAGAACCATTCTAATTAATCTACACATGGAGAAATTATGATTGAATATACTCCCTCAAGCCACACAGGTAAGTAGTGGCATTGCAAGTTCCAGAGCATGGATCTGTAGATTCACGACATAGTGCTCCATCTACAGGACTATTGATCCAATTATTGATTGAATTGAAAATAAAATGACATGTATAGATATTATATGCTAATCTATGATATTTTATACCCACAAAAACAAGGCAATTTTGCTTCAGTTCAGATGTTAAAAATGGCAAGGGACTTACCCTCAAGACCAAAAAAGACCAGAAAAGCATTAGAATCATAGTTTTATCAATCTACCAAAGATCTGAGGACACAAATATAAATGAACCAAATTCCAAGTGATGAGTACTTTATAAGAGAGAAAATCACACAGCTGTTCTTAACCCTGGTGTAATGGCAAGAGAAGAGAATCTTCTGTAGAATCATCAATGCTAGAAGTGAAGGCAACAATATCAGAAATGATGAATCCATTGAGTAGGATTAAAAGTTGCTTGACCATAGTCGAAGAAAGAATCAAAGAACTTGGAGACAGATGAATCGATCAATAGCCACATTGAAACACAAAGAAAAAAAGTGAACACATATTTTCAATTCATTTATAATTGGAATATTGTAATTGGAAAGAGAGGAGAAGGGGAATGGGGAAGAAAAGATATTTGAAGAGATAAAGATCAAGAACTCTCCAAAACCAATGAAGTGTATCAACTCATACTACCAAGAATCTCAGTGATCCTTAAATAGGATAAATTCAAACAAAATTATATGTATTCCATCATTGGTAAATGAATAAAAATAAAAGGTTAAGAAGATCTCTAAAAGCAGCAAGAGAAATGCAACACATTAAATATAAGAGAAAGAATTATGGCTAAATGTTTAAAAAAAACTGGAGGCCAAAAGACTAGAGAACATCATTCAAGTACTATGAAGCAAAGAAGCAAACAAAAAAGAAAACAAAAATCCTTTTAACCTAGATCTTAATATTAATCAAAAAGTACTTCAAAAAATGAAGGTGAAATGAAAAGACTGTTTACAGTTTAAAGTATAAATAACTATATTATGGAATTGAAAGCATATGTAAGCATATGAAAAAGTGAAGTAAAAGACAGTAAGAGGTGGAAGAATTTGCAGATGGAATTATGCTGTTGTAAGATTTTCACACTCTTTAGGAATTGTTATATTATTTGAAGATATCTGTGACAATCCTGAGAAGCATTTAATAATCTCCAGAGTAAACACTTATATGCACACATACATTCCCATGCATACAACAGAAAAATGTATAGTTAAAATATCAATAGATAAAAAAAATAAGTGATTTACATAACAAATTAGGAATGAAGAAACAAAGAACAGAAGAGACAAATAGAAAATAAATAGCAGGTTGATAGCTTTGGAAAATCCAAATTATCCTTAAATGTAATGAATTGCAATTAAGTTCAATTATGGAAAACATGCTACAACTAAAAGGCAGATAAATCAGATTGAATAAAGAGAAGACACAACTATATTCTGTGTACAAGAATGAAACTTTAGTGGATGAAACTTGAAGACGTTATGCTGAGTAAAACAAGCTAGAAACAAAAGGACACATATTGTATGGTTTCAGTAATGTGAATTAGCTATAATAAGCAAAAATTTAAGAGTTAAATTTGAGAGCATAATTTATCAGGAGTAGAAGGAGGGTAGAAATTGGGTAATTGATGCTTAAGGAGTACAGAATGTTTAATAAAATTTATTTTAAAGGTTTGGAAATGGATAGTACAAGACTGTGCAATGGTAGTAGAATAAGCATAAATGTAATTAACAAACTTGAGTGTGAGTATGGTTGAAAGAAGGCTAGGGTTGTGTATGTCCCCAGAAGGAAAGCTAGAGGATAAAAACTGGAACTGTATAACTTAGCGAAACCTAGAGTGGACAATGATGGTGGTTAATTGTACAAATATAAGAAATATCTTACATGAACTAGAACAAATGTATGTCATTATTACAAGGAGTGAATAATAGGATGGCATATGTGACAAGTAAATTAAGTCTATAGTTAACAGTAACATTGTAATATTCTTTCATTAATTGTAGCAAAGGCACTATAATGAAGTTAAATGTCAATAATAGGAGGATATAAGGGGTATACTTTTTTTTTCAGAAGTAATGAGAATATTCTTATACTGACTGTGGTGGTGAATGCATAGCTATGTGGCTATACCAAATTCATTTATTGTAAACTCAGGATGGATTGTATGATGTGTGAATAAAAAAGCTTAAATAAAATTAAAAATAAAAAAATGAAACATTGCTTACAAAGATATCAGCAGATTATAAGTAAAAGGATGGAAAAAGATGTACCATGCAAAAAAAGTAAGAATACAAAAGCTAAAGTGGCTATTGATATATAATAATGTGAAATTTATGACAGTACTATTATTGGAAAAAAGAGAGACACTTTGAAATCATAAAAAGATCAATTTATTAATAATACATAGCAATTCTAAATGCGAAGTCACTGAAGAACAGAGCTTCAAAATATATGAAGCCAACGCTGATAAAAATAAATGGAGAAATAGGCAATCTACAACAACACTTGCATATTTTAACACCCCCTCTCTATATTTGATACAACAAATGGACAAAAAGTTAAGAAAGACATAAGAGATATGACAAATACTATCTACCAACTTGATTTAATCTACAGTTATTAAATTGAGAGACAATTCCCCATTGTTCTTCATGTCTTAATAGTAGTGGTACTGACTGCCTTTGTCCTGGAATAATTTTTCAGAGATGTTTACTAAAATATCAAACTTGAAAGACAGAGAGAGAGTCTTTCTTTGGAACAAAGAGTAAGCAGGTTTAGTGCCCAGTAGAAAAAATTAAGGTTTTCTAAACTCAGAGTTTCTTCTTCACACACAAAACAATATAGGTACCTTCTTCAGATTACTTTGTGGGAATAAGGGCTTAGGAAACTGGCATTCTCTCTCTCTCTATATATATATCAAGGCATCGCCATCTATCTATAGATATATACAAACAAATATATTTACATAAATACATAATTATATATATACATACATACATGCATACATATATATATACATGTATAACAAGTTAGTTAAGTGTCTCAAAACAACTAGACCATAGAAAACTAAGGGATCTGTAACTTTTTTATCTATTGAAAGATCTAAGAACTAACGGGACTAAATTATAATAAAAGTCTCATCCAAGGCTCATCTAGACTCCTGTCAAGCAATAGAGGGTCACATTCATAAAAATGGATCAATGAAATCTTTAAATCACTGCACATTTTTAATCCTTGCTGACTCCATAACCTTTCCTTGTTACAACTTTACATTATTGTCCATTTTTAAGAGATCTGGTTTATTCTTTTTTTTCTGGTTTGAGATTTTTAAAAATTTTTTTCTTAGAGAATTTATGTGTTTACAGAACAATCATGCATAAAATACAAGAATGCAATATACCAACTGTGCCAGTTTGAAACTGTCATGTGCCCCACTAAAGCCAAGTTCTTTAATCCTCATTCAATATTTCTGGGTGGGATATTTTTATTGATTCCTTGGAAATCAATAAAAATTATTGATCTGCCCAATTGTGGGTGGCAACTTTTGATGAGATGATTTCCATGGAGATGTGTCTCCATCCATTCAAGGTGGGGTTGGTTACTGGAGCCCTTTGCAAGGGAACCATTTTGTAGAAAGCTTAGTGTTGACAGAGTCCACACAGCCAAAGATCTTTGGAGATGAGGAGGGAAAATTCCCCTGGGGAAGCATTAGAAATGAGAAGAGAAAGCTAGGAGGTGTTGCTTTGTGCGTTTCCAGCTGACAGAGATGTTTTGGACCCGTTGGCCTTTCTAAATCAAGGTATCTTTACCTGGATGCTTTAGTTTGGACATTTTCATGGTCTTAGATCTATAACTTAAAAAATTTCCCTTTTAAAAGCCATTCCATTTCTGGTATGTTGCATTCTGGTAGCTTTTACAAACTAAAATATTAACTCACCACCAATACCATAACGGATATTTGTCTGTAGCTTTCTTTTCTTATGGTATCTTTATCTGGCTTTGGTATGTGAATGAGTTGGGGAGTTGCTTTCTCTTCAGTTTTTTGGAAGTTTAAGCAGGATTGGACTTAACTCTTCCTGGAATGTTTGTTAGAATTCCCCTGTGAAACCATCTGTTCCCAGGTTTTTCTTTGTTGGAGGTTTTTGACTTTGATTCAATCCTTTTACTAGTAATTGCTTTGTTGAAATATTATATGTCTTTTTGAGTAATGTAGGTCATTTGTGGGTTTTTAAGAATTTGTCCATTTCACCTAAATTATCTAATTTATTCACACATCATTATTCATAGTATCCTCTTGCAGTCATTTTTATTTCAATGAGGTTGGTTATAATTATGCCCTCCTTTTCATTTCTGATTTTCATTATTTGGATCCTCTCTTTTTTTTTTCTATGTCAGTCTGGCTATCAATTTTATTGATATTGTCTAAGAACCTACTTTTAATTTTGTTGATTGTATTGGTTTTGTTTTGTTTTCTATTTAATTTATCTCCACTCTAATCTATGATATCTCCTTCCTTATGTTTACTTGGTTTTAATTTGCATTTCTTTTTCTAGTTCTTCTAGTTTTAAGGTTAGGTGCCTGATTTGAAATCTGTCTTCCTTCTTAATGTAAACATTTAGAGTTATAAATTTCTCAGCACTGGCTTCACTCTATCCCACAAATTTTGGTATGTTATATTTTCATTTTCATTGGCCTCAAGATATTTCCTAATTTCACTTCTTATTTTCCCTTTAACACACTGGTTGTTTAAGAGTATGTTGTTTAATTTTCACATATTTGTAAATTCTCCATTTCTCCCTGTTACTGATTTCTAGCTTCATTCCATTGTGGTAAGAGACTATCCATTGTATGATTGGAATATCTTTGAGTTTTTTGAGACTTGTTTTGTTATCCAACATATGGTCTATCCTCAGAAAGGATCTGTGTGCACTCCAGAAGAATATGTATTCTGTTTTCATTGGGGGCAGCATTCTCTATGTGCCTGCTAAGTCTAGTTTGTTTAGTGTAGCATTAAAGTCCTATACTTTCTTCTTGATGTTCTGACTAGCTGTTCTATCCATTTTTGAGAGAGGTGTGTTAAATTTTTTACTATTAATATAGAACAATCAATTTCTTCCTTCAAATCTCTTAGTATATGTTTCATATATTTTTTTTGGTTTCTGTTGTTAGATGCATAATCCTTATTATTGTCACATCTTCCCATTTGTGTCCTTAGTCAGTATTTAATCACCACCTTTGTCTATTGTAACTGTTTTTACTTAGAGCGTATTTTACCCAATATTAGTTTAGCCATCCCAGCTCTATTTGATTACTGCTTGCAAGGTTTATTTTTTGCATCCCCTTACCGTCAACCTACTTTGATTTTAAGGTGAGTTTCCTGCAGAAAATATACAGTTGCTGTGGTGGTTTGAAATTGTTATGTACCCCCAAAAGGTGATGTTCTTTTAATCAACTCTTGTTGGTGCAGAGCTATTGTAGGTGGGACGTTTTGATTAGATTATTCCAATTGAGGAGTTGATCCAAGGTGAGTCTTAATCTTTTTATAGGAGTCCTTTAAAAGAGATGAAATAGATGATCATAGAGAAAAGCCCTGAAGAATCTAAGAGAGGACACACAGAAACTCAGAGAGAAAGCCATTAAACCAGAAGCTGAAAACAATGAAACCTGGGAGAGTAGGACCAACAGACATTGGCCATGTGCCTTCCCATGTGACAGGTGTCCCAGATGCTGATAGCCTTTCTTTAGAGAAAGTATCATCCTGCTGATGTCATAATTAGGACATTACCATGTCCTTAAAACTGTGAATTTGTAAGCTAATAAATCCTCATTGTAAAAGCCAACCCATTTGTGGTGTATAATATTCCAGCAGCTTTAGCAAACCAAAAGAGTTGGGTCATGCATTTTTTATCCAATCTGCCAATCTCTGCCTTTTGACTGGAGAGTCTAATCAGTTTACATTTAAAGCCACTACTGATAATTCAGGAATTTCTTCTACTAATTCACTATTTAGAATTTGTAAGTCTCTTAGCTTTTGGTTAATGCCTACTTTTTAATTTATTTGCTTTTCTGTGTTGTAGCATATTGAGTGCCATCTATTTCCTATTAGGACATATTTGTTATATATTTTTCTTGTGGTTACCATGGGGTTAAAATTTAACATCCTAAATATATAACAATAATGTTTGGTTTGATACTAACTTAACTTCAATAGCATGCACATATATTTTCTTATACCCCTCTGTACCCCACCATTTTTTGTACTTGCTGTCAGTTATATTTCTGTTTATTGTATGTCCAAAAACATAAACTTACTGTTACTTCTTATGCATTTGCATTTTAGTACCTGTAAGAAGTAAGAAATGAAATTATAGACTAAACAATATACTACAATAATACTGGCATTTATAATTACTCATATGGTTATCTTTACTCCATGTCTTTATTTCTTTATGCTGCTTAGAACCAATGTGCAGTGTTCTTTCCTTTCCTTTCAGTGAAGAACTCCCTTTAGGATTGCTCATAGGGCAAGTTTACTGCTGGTGAACTCCCTTAGCTTTTGTTTATTTGGGAATGTCTTAATCTCTTCATCATTTTTTTTTTTTTACATGGGCAGGCACCGAGAATCGAACCCGGGTCCTCTGGCATCGCAGGCAAGCATTCCTGCCTGCTGAGCTACTGTGGCCCACCCTTCATCAATTTTGAAAGACAGCCTCAGCAGATATAAAATTCTTGGTTGGCAGTTGTTTTCTTCCAGCTCTTTAAGTGTTTCAACCCACTGCCTTCTTATCTCCATGGTTTCTGATAAGAAATTGGTACTCAATCCAATTTGAACTCCTGTGTCCATAAAACATTGGTCCTCTCTTGCAGCTTTCAGAACTCCCTCCTTGTCCTTTGTATTCTGTAGTATAATCAACATATGATGGGGTATATTATTCTTCAGGTTTATACTGTTTGGTGTTGTCTGAGTTTCTTGGATGTACATATTCACATCATTTTCTAAGTTTGGGTAGTTCTCTATCATTATTTATTTTACTATTCCTTCTGTCCCTTTCCTCTCCTTCTGAGACTCCCATAATGGATTTATTGGTGTGCTTGATGGTTTCCTATAGCTCTCTTAGGCGATTTTCATTTTATTTTCTGTTCTTCAGTCTGACTCATTTCAAGTATCTTGTCTAAAATTTCACTGATTCTTTATTCTTCAGGCTCCAATATGCTCTTGAAACTACTTTGGGCATTTTTAATTTCAGTCACTGTGGTCTTCAATTTCAGCAGTTCTGTTTGATTAATTTTAAAATTTCTATCTCTTTAGTTAGGCTTTCATATTGGTCTTTCTTGGTTTTCCTTGTATGGTTTAATTCTTTCTCTATACTTATCTTCTTCTTCTAGAGCATTTTAAAGATCTTTTTTAAAAGGCTTTGTTCTGTACGTCCACATTCTTGTCTTCTTCACTGATGTTTTCTGTATTTTTTCCCCCTGCCTTTGGATGGACCATCATTTCCTGTTGCTTTGCTTGTGCTTTTTTTTTTTGAATACTGTACATTTTTGAACAATTGTATATTTTGATACTTTTAA
>PVIY010000818.1:0-77553 GCA_004026745.1 Myrmecophaga tridactyla | reverse complement strand
CCTCAATTTGCTTTTGCCTGAGGGGCAAATTCTCAAGAAGTGTTGCCCCAGAGAGGACTTTCCCATGTCAGTCTCTCCCAGCCAAGACAGGGCCAAGGACTCAAGAAGGGGTCTCAGACCAGCTCAAAATGTCCTGGGAAGGGGATCAGCAAGGGTGCCAAGAGCTTCTCCAACACTTCCCAAGGCTGAGGTTTCCTGGCCTGTTTAGTCAATGCAGCCCTTCAGCTAACTGACATTCACAGCCCTATGTGGGTTGAGAGCACTATGAAAGCACTAGGACTTTAAATCTCCACTATCTGCCCCTAAGGAGGATCATGACATTGGTTGCTGCTTCCCTTGTCCAGGACACGGTAGAAACAATGTCTGCCCTGAGAGCCAGGACCCAGTGATTCAAATTCACTCATCAAAAGCCATGGTCACTGATTGACTGTGTCCAACCGGAGTTTTCAAATAGTTGTTTCAGACAATTCCTGCCCTGTTTTAATAGTAGTTTTGGTGGAAGGGCTGAGTCTTGGGGCTCCTTATTCCACCAACTTCCCTAGAAATCTTGTTTCTGTATATTTAAAAGAATACCTTTTTGTGGTTATGCTGGGGTTTGTATTACACAACTTATTTTTATAATCTACTAATTTGTGAAGTTACCAGCTTACCTTCAATAGCATGCATGTTCTGTGCTCCCATATCCCTTAGTTTCCCCCACATGTTGTTTTTGCCCTACATTATTTATTTATATTTTGCATGTCCATTATCAGGAAATATGATTTTTCATGTGTAATTGTATTCTGACTCTCATAAGAATTAAGGAGTAGAGCTGTATATTTAGGATACAATACTAATGGGCTCTACATTTGTCCTTTTAGTTACTTTTACTAAAGATCTGCATTTCTTCACACTACTCCTAGGCACTCTCTCCTGTCTTTTTCTTTCTCCCTGAAGCACTTCCCTTAGTAATTCTTGTAGGACAGGTCCTTTGTTAATAAACTCTCCATTTTCTGTTTATTTGTGAAATTTTAAAATTTCCTTCATTTTTGGAAGACAGTTTTGGAAGAAAAAGAAATTTTGGCTGGTAGTTTTTCTCTTTAGCACCTTAAATATGTCATATCAATGCCTTCCTATCTCCATGATTTCTGATGAGAAATCATTACTTAGTATTATTGAGTGATGAATTGCATTTCTCTTACTGCTTTCAGAATTCTCTCTTCATCTTTGGTTTTTTATATTCTGATTAGTATGTCTGTCAGAGTAGGCCTGTTAGGGTTTATTATCTTTGGAGTATGTTGTGATTCTTTGACATGTATATTTATGTCTTTTCATAAGAGTTGGAAAATTTTTGGACATTATTTCATCAAATATTCTTTTTGCGCTCTTTCCTTTCTTTCCTCCTTCTGGGAGACACATAATACTGTGTTTGTATACTTCATGCTGTTACTCAAGTCCCTGAAACACTGCCTAATCTTTTTCTTTTCTTTTCTCTAACTGTTCTTCTGACTGTATGATTTTTTTTTTTTTTTCGCATGGGGAGGCATCAGGAATCGAACCTGGGTCTCCAGGACTGACTATATGATTTTGATTGCCCTATTTTCTAGTTGACTGATTCTTTCTACTTAGAATTCAAATCTGCTATTAAATACGGCTAGTATATTTTAAATCTTCATTATTTTGCTTTGTATTCCCATAATTTCCATAATGGTTCTTCTTAAACTTTCAAATTATTCTTGATTTCCACATATTTACAGATTTTCCATTTCTATTTCAGTTATTGATTTCTAGTTTTATTCTATTGGGGTTGGAAAAGATATGTGTTATATTTCAGTACTTTTTAATTCATTGAGACTTGTTTTGCACTCTAACATATAATCTGTCTTAGAGAATGATCCATGTTTTCAAAAGAAGTATTTACATTCTGCTGCTGTTTGGTGAAGATATATATATATATCTTCATATATATATATATATATATATATATATATATATATATATATATATATATATATATGTCTGTTAGGTCTATTGGTATAGAGTATTGCTCCAGTCTTTTATTTCCTTACTGATCTTTCATCTAGATGTTCTAGCCATTATCAAAAGTTGTGTATTTAAATCTCCTACTATTAATGTTGTACTGTTTATGCTCCCTTCAAACATGTCAATATTTGTTTCATATATTTTAGCTGCTCTTAGATGTTGTGCTGGTTTGAAACTGTTATGTACCCCAGAAAAGGCATGTTCTTTAATCCAACTTATGGTGGCAGACCTATTGTTTGGTGGGAACTTTTGATTATGTTGTTTCTATAGTAACCCCATCTATTGAAGGTGGGTCTTAATCTGCTTACTGGCCCCCTTTATGAGGGAAACATTTTGGAGAAAGCACAGATGCTTGTAAAAGAAAACATCCCAGAAGATGGTAAGCTAACAGATGAAATCCAGAGCTTGCCACAGAGAAGCTAAGAGAAGACCCACAGTGCTTAGAGATAGAAATGCCCCAAAGATGCTAAAAGAATAATTCAAAAGTATTGAAATATAACAATATATCTTTTTCAACCTCAATGGAATGAAACTAGAAATCAATAACAGAAATTGAAATGGAAAATTTGTACATATGTGGAAATCAAGAATAATCTGAAAGTTTAGGGAGAAGTATTATGGAAATTATGGTAATGAAAGGCAAAATAATGGAGATTTAAAATACACTAGAGGCATATAACAGCAGATTTGAACTGGCAGTAGAAAGAATCAGTGAACTAGAAAATAGGATAATAAAAACAGTTTCTAATTTAAAGTCTATTTTTTTTTAAATTATTTGTATAGCTACCCCCAGGTCTCTTTTGTTTAATACCTACATAGTATGTATTTTCCATCCTCTCACTTTCAACCTACTTATGTCTGAATTTAAGGTGACTCTTGTAAGTCTCGTATACAGCATATAAATTGTCATGCTTTTTATCCATTCTTCCAATATCTTCCTTTTGACTGGAGATTTTAATCCATTTATATTTAAAGTAGCTACTTGTAATACTGGATTTTCTTTTGCAATTTTTCTATTTAGTCTTTGTATATCTGTGGTGATTTGAACTGCATGTTCTCCAGAAAATCATGTTCTTAAAGCTAATCCTTTCATAATGGGTATAAACCTATTGTATGTAGGACCTTTTGATGAGGTTATTTCAGTTAAAGCATGCCCAGGTTAGGTCTTAATCTTACTAGAGTCCTTTATAAGTGGAATGAATACTGAGAGAGAGAGAGAGAGAGAGAGAGAGAGAGAGAGAGAGAGAGAGAGAGAGAGAGAGAGAGAGAGAGCTGCAGAAGCAAGAAGCTGAAAGCAATGAAATGTGGAAGAGAAGAGAGAGACCAGCAGGTGCCACCATGTCTCTTGCCATGTCAACAGAGGAGTCAGCTTTTCATTTCAATTACTGTGGTTTTTAATTCCAGTAGTTCTGCTTTGATCTCCTTTAAAAATTTCTCTTTATTGAAATTCTCACATTATTAATTCATTGTTTTTCTGATATCCTTTGGGCCTTACTATATACTTTCCTTCATCTTTTTGAGGATATTGAAGATGATTTTTAAAAATCTTGGTCTGGTATGTCCACAGTCTAGTCTTCTTTCATTGATGTTTTCTGTATTTGTATCCTGTTCCTTTGGATGGGCCATTATTTCCTGTTTTTCTATCTTGTAATCTTTTTTATTTTTGCACATTGTACATTTCAATATTTCAGAATGTTAATTCTATGTTGAGTCCTTGAATTGTCTTTTCTTGAGTTTGTATTCAGCTAGTGATATGATAGAGGTGTTTTTGAGTCCCATGAGCTAACAATACTATATAAAACAATGTAAAAACTACATTTTTTTTTACATGTGATTAGCTTTGCATTGACTGGTGTTCTCTTCAGAATTCAGCCTCTCTACCAAGAAGATTAGTCAAAGGGGAAATGTAAAGTGCAAGATTCTCCCTGTCTTTTCTGAGCTTATGTCTTGTCCTGTGATTGTGCTTGCTAGTGGTCTTAGGAATTCTGCTGTTTACAAGAGTTTGAATGTCTCCTCTATTCTCTAGGAAATAGCTATTCTCCCTCTCCCAGTTGCTTTACCTCAGGTCTTAAATTTTGTAACTTTTGGCCTAAGCCACTTGACTCAATATTTTCTTATACTGATTTCATTGTCCCAAGCTGCCCCATCAGGGAATATCCTGGGAAGGATGGTGAGATAAAAAGAATTTCCATGGGTCAATTTTTCCCAGCTGGGATGAGGCCAGGCACCCAGAAAGGCAGCACTGGCAGGCTCCACACTGCCCTGGAGAGAGGTGATGCAGGGGCAATCAAGGATACCAGGAACTTTCCCATAGCTCTTTGAGGTTGCATTTTCTTGATTAAGCACATTTGCAGTAAACGCTGCCTTTTAAGTCTTTTCCATAATTTTAACAATGGGCACTATTTTAAGATTCCTCTGCCTCTTTTGCATTAGATGGACTGTAACAATGGCCACCCTCAGAGCTGGGTCCCCAGCAATCTGAATTAGTTGACCAATAGATAAAGAGATGGGGCCACAAGCTCCTTATCTTGAAGTGCTAGGTCTTTATATCCCACTCTAGCAGCAGCAAACTACACCAGGAACTGTAATTGAGGTTCTCACTGATGCCTGCTACAAGGCTAAAGGATGAGTGATGGTAGCGGCAGCCTAGAGAGTGAAATTCACTGGTATTTGCCTCAATTTATCAGCCTCTTCCTCTTGCTTTTCCCAGGATGCTATGCCATGTTCTATTAGACCCTGGAGTTTCAAAATAGTTGATTCAGACAATCCTGCCTATTTAATAGTTGCTCATGTGGAGGGACAGATTTCTGGAGCTTCCTACTCTGTCATCTTCCTACAATCTTTGGTCTCCTTCAGCCTTCTAGTATAAACAAAAATGAAACTCACCAACAAAGTTCGAATAAATGTGGAAGAGGCTTTCTCAGGAGGCATGTTTTCTGTCACTGTGAGTGATCAAAGGTTGGTTAATAATCAGTTGGAATGGAATTCAAGCCTCAGATTTATGGCTACACTAGATGATCATTACGATCCCTTTCTCATGGTTCTTTGAGTGTGGAAAAAGGATCACAAATCAAGATGCTAATCAACCATGCATGCATCTTAAACTGAGGTATTCTTTGCTTTGAATCTTTTCAGCAAATTAATTAAAAATGTATTTCCATTTAATTCCTCACTAATATAATATGCGATAATATATCCAAATTGTAAACATAATGAGGCAAAATACTTCTGGTTACAGAAATATTTGTTATGACTGCTGTTATGGTTAAAAAAGAGACTGAGTTTTATGACTATTTAACTATGTAAACTCTATCTCAAAATGACTTAAATTATAAAGATATTTATCCATATAGGATAAACATTTCATATAAATAAAGTGTCTAGCATGGTTTGATCAGTTCTCTGGCCTGTTCTGTGTTCAAGTTTTTCTTCAGTTTGCTGTCCCTTGGGTTGGCAAATTGATGACACAGCCAAAACTCACATCATTAGGAGGGGATGAACATCTCATTCCAGAATTCTCTTCATAAATACCAAATTTTGAGATGTTTAACTTTAAACTATCCCCAGTGGTGAAGAAAATGCCAGGTATTAATTGTATTGATCCTAGATTATCAGAACCATTTGCTTTGTGGATTGTTGTGAAAACAGCTTTAATAAGAAGTTTGGGATTCCCTTGGAAGATACACTCTATGTCTGCCCAATCCTACCCAACCCACATAGCAGTTTCACAGTGGAGAATGTTTAGAATGGTTGTTGAGATAATGGTAATGTCTTTTATTGGAGTGAAAAACATTCCAAATTGCTTGAAATACATAGAAAAATATCATATTTTATAAATGCACTCTCAGAGTTTATAACAGATACTAAAAGTACAGAAATTGAAACGGTCAGTTTTGTAAATGGAATGGCCAACCAACTTTTAGCTATTGTATTTACAAATCTTTTATTTTCAATGATAGAGGTAATTGACACATTTATTGAGCATTGGTAAAATAGAGGTTTAAATTCCATCGTGCCTTCAAAATAAGTTATAAAATTACCAAACAACCTGCTAACATGTGCATACCTTAGAAAAATAGATTCAAATGCCCACTGCTGTATGTAGTTACAATAGTTGTCAAATGTGCTAAGGAAAAGAAAAATATAACAACATTCTTTTTTGACCAAGCATAATCTTCAAATAAAAGTCTATTAATCCTTAAAGATAAATATCTTCTTAGGGATTTCTGTCACTACTAGCCATGAGTTTAATCTAAAATGAATGATTTTAACTGACACATGCTCTCAATACCCTTGGTCTTTTCCACATATCTTGAAGAAATAACTACCATCAGTTCTCACTCTATCTTTCTTGAGTCTTGCAGACTCAAGAAATTATTGCCAAATGACAAAAGAGAAACACAAGAACTCAATCATCTGTACTGAATGTATTCTATACATAAGTTGGTTTTAGAGAATGAATTATTATATTTAAGGCCAGTAATAGCACACTGAAGTTTCTTTTCTTTTCAAATAGCAAAAAGCCGTAGATTGTGCCTTGTTTTAAAAAGTTACTAGAGGGATTTTCAAAGTTTATTTTCAATATACATGTGTGTTAGTTAACCTCCTGGTTTGGTTTTTAGAATTATATTGTCATATAATTTCAGAATATTATTAGTTCTTTTTTCCATGGTTTATAATGTTATTTAAATGATATTTTATGTATATATATTTCAAATATTATATGTAAAAGTTTTGATATAATAGGGGAGACTAGAAGAGCTATATTAGATTTTAGCTCCCACATAAAATATTGAGGTAAACTTGAATAATCATGTAAGTCATTGTGAACCTTAGCTTTCCTTTGTAAAAAAGGAAATTTTCCTTTGTAAAAAAGTAATGTGATAATTCTATGTGTGTAAGATGTTGTTGTGAGCATCAATGTTATAAATCATATATTATGGTGCTTAGTTTTATTCAATGTATATTAATCCTACTCAACCTAATTTATACAGTGATAAGAACACATGGAAGAAACATTATAAGTAAGAGCCCTGTGTAAATAATTATATTATTAATAATATTGCTTTACAACTATCATCTAAATCAGTGGCATTCATTACAATGTTACACAGATCTGTATTAAAAAGCTAGTTATTTGACTTTATTTGCATGGCTTTTGACTGTAATAGCCTGACAATGTGAGAGGATAGGTTTCACATTTATTTATTACATTTATTTTCAAAATTTCATCAACTTGGTTTCATGTATCAAGAGCAAAGTTTGGAAACCTCAGAGCACACATTTTTGCTGTAAGCCAAAGAACAGAAGAGAAACATAAAAAATATACATGCAAACTCACATACACATATACTAGTTTTAGTTCCATATGAAAAGTAGATAAGAACCATTTTGGGCCTCAAGTTAGGAGAATGGAGGGGAGAAAGAGAGGAAAACAGAATTTATCCAGTCTGTATAACCAACACCCAAAAATTGCTTAGGGGGAGGATGGAACCCCCAGATGGGAGAATCTGTGGCTAGATGCCATGCTTCCTCCAGATTCCATATAGAATTAAAGGAAAATTCATTGTTGTGGAATGTCCTAAGTCAACCTGTGATCATTGCAATAGAGGAAAAATGGCACCAGGACATGTCTAGCTAGAAGGAGTCCAAAGATAAAAGAAAAGCAAAGAAAAACAACCCACTCACAATTTACATTTTCCAACTGGATATGAAAAAATCTGAAAATATAGTAGATTCAAGTATGGAATGAAAAGCAACAAATAATTGAAGATGCATTGCTTGCCAAAGAATTGTCATATTAAAGGATGCAAGATTCCATAATAGATTCTATGGAGGTAAGAGGCCTAGCTTCTCCTGAAGTGGTTGCTGAGGAGAAAGATGAATTTATAGACCAAGACTGCTGGGTATTCTTTGCATGGCATATTGAACTTCCACAGCTAAGAGAAGAATGGAGGAAATAATTAGCAATGGGCTTCTAAAGATGAGTCTGCAGAGTAAACACTCCTTCCTCAAAATCATAATGCTAAGTCCCTAAGCTTAAACTACTCCCAAGAAAAGGAGAATAGAGAAGAAGAAACTCTTAATGTGAAAGGTTACCCAAAAAGAGATATGTATGAATGCAAAATGACTAAGTTTATTATCTGGATAGTTTCTCCCTACTGAAAAAATATACCTTTCAGAATTTATGTTGAATTAGGTAATATGAAAAATAAAGAAAGCTCAGTTGTTGAATATTTGAGTTTGACTATGTTTATGAAAAATTTTAAAGCTGCTACACATAGTTTTTATGTTTATTAAATTGTATGTATTAGTTTTTATTTCTCATTTTAATTAAGTAAAATCATATTTAATTGAAATTCAGAGCTTCTGACCACCATGAGGTGACCAGTAATTTTAGTTAGCCTATATGTTCTTAATACTGGTAAGTGAATTTACCTTTGATGTTCAAAAAAATATTAAAAAAATAACATTTGTTCATTACATTCCATAAGTTTCCCTATCCATTACTCTAGGTTGAGGTATATGAAATTGCTGACATTTGACCATTTCTGACATATAAAAATAACAATTTTATACAATAGAATTTAATATCTCCCCAAATTTCTAGGTAGTTAAGGAACTCTAGCCTGAAAAACCCTAGACTATCTGATAAATAATGATTGATATGGTTTATAGGAAGATACATTTAATAAGAAACTAATATAATGAATGTAAAATAGAAAATAACTTTTGAAAATTATTAGATCTTCAGTTATATATATTTCCCATAATTTATTCCAATTTTTCAGGGTAGTCTGTTTAAAAGAGAAGAAAAATAATGTTTCTGATATTGATATTTTGATTATAATAGATTATTTGTCACTTAAAAAGTCATTTCAAATTTTTAGCTCATGCGATATCTGTACCTATCAAACTGCCTCATTATTTTTCTATGAACTCTCATCTACTATAAATGTGAAAGCAATGTAAGCCAGCTCCAAACTTGAAATGTGGCTATGTACTGAATAGTAACAGCAAATGACTCATCAGTTGAAAATAAGGTGTTCATTAATGCAAATAAATGGAATTTCATGAAACACACAAATCGAATTGACAATTCAGGTGGAAAGGAAGAGAATATTTTGGGTATGTGGGCCAGCCCTGTCCTACTATATCATCTCATGCTCTGAAGTTCTGCTTTTCTCTATTTATTTTACTTCAAAATTCAAATTGGTCCATTATCTATATCTATATCTACATCTACATCTACATCTACATCTACATCTACATCTACATCTACATCTACATCTATATCTATATCTATATCTATCTACATCTCTCTGTCTATCTATCTACACAAACATACATATGTGCATGTGAGCAAAAACTTTTCTTAGGTGCATAGGAAAGTGAATCATTGTGCCTCTTTCTTTCCTTGTATTGACTTACCAAGTCTAAATGGAATAAGTGATAAGAAGGTTATTATCACAAATACTAGCCTGCATCCACAGATAGCAGTTTGGAAAAGGTGTATTTCCTTTAATGTGGATTCTCAAAGTATATAGAATTTCAGGAGCTGGAAAATTTTTTTCTTTCTGTTTTCCCTGAACATCCTTCTGTAGAATCCTATCTTAAATTCCATAGAGTTACCAGCCAAAACTAATTTTTAAGAGTAGTCATAGCATTGAGCTGTAAGATAACTTATCTCTGTGTAAAGAAGTCTCAGAAATCCTAAGGACCAGTTGCCTCATGAATCTAGTGAGGGTAATTAGATTCCACATATTCTACCCAAGTGTAATATACTAAGGACAGAAATGTGTATGATCAACCTTGAAAACATTTGAGGAAATTCATTTGGAGATACAGTATTCATGATCTGTTGACATCTAAAATGAACCTGATAAGCTACAGTGTTTTTCTTTTTTTTGCCACATCTGAGCAACAAAAGAGGCTCTCTTGGGGGTGACTCTTAGGCCTAATTTTAAGTAGGCTTGACCTATCATTTGTGGGGTTAAGTTTCATATGAACAACCCCCAAGACTGGGGGCTCAGCCTATAGCTTTGGTTGTCCGCACTGCTTGTGAGAATATCAAGAATTCAACTTGGGGAAGCTGAATTTCCCCCCTTTCTCACCATTCCCCGAAGGGGACTTTGCAAATACTTTTTTATTCACTTGAGTAGGACATGAGATTTTGTGGGTTTGTCCAGAGTGATGCCCCGATAAATCCCAGAGTGATTTGTACAGTGTTTTTCAATGTCAAATATACTAATATATGGCAATTAGGATAATTTAATATTTAAATGTGTATTATTTTAGTCTACATATCTGTACCAGAATCCTTACATTCCTCTTACTTACAAACATATCTATGAACAGTATCATGATTCTGTTAATAATCCAAAGAAACAAATGTTTAACCATTACTCAAAAACACAATATTTCAGCATTTAATTATTTAAAGACATTAAACAATGGCATCATTGTTGTTTTTCCTTAATCTACAGACACATGTTATTGAGATTTAAATGTCTGGCTCATTACAGTATTGACTACTGTTTTAAAACCTTGTATAATTTTGGCCTTGATAGGAATTTTTATAGGAAGGTATGTTTGCCATGGGAAACAAAATTATTAAAGTATTCTCATGGCAAAAACATCTTCATTAAATTATTGTAGATTCTATTCATTATAGATTTTGTTACAGGCAGGATTATCACATACACAGGAATGAATGTTTTAAACCCTCATGGCAAAAGTGAACTGGAGAGAAACAGGACAAACCAAAGTGATTATCTTACTACTTATGATGTGGACCAGGATCTGGGATGCAAAGTAAAGAAGAAATATTTGGAGGAATGAAAAACAGGAAAATAGGTAACTAAAGAAAGAACATCAGTTGTTTGTAGCTTGCAGGATTTTAGAATCTAACAGAGGAAAGCTGGTCATTTATGAGTGGAAAGAGGGAAATTCTGTGGAGTTAGTAATGGGATTCTGCTCAGGAAAATGAGATTCCCAATCAGGAAAAAGTCAATGAGTCATTTATTGACATTAGAAAGGTATCTTCAAAGCAGCATAGTTTAAATTTTAAAAATAAAGCTCAAAACTATCAGAAATATAATGGAACTTGCATCCTTGGTTACCTTAGGAGACCAAGTAGAAATTACTTACCTTTGGAATGAGGAGAGAAGCAAAGAAAAGAAATGAAGTTGAGGGATGAAAAGAAGCAGACAAAGGTAGGGGTGGAGAAGGGAAAATTCTTGGATGCATCTGTTGGGTATTGTTTTAGTTTGTTAATGCTGCCAGAATGCAATATACAAGAAATGGGCTGGCTTTTATAAAAGAAATTTATTAAGTTACAAGTTTACAGTTCTAAGTCCTTAAAAATGTCCAGCTAAGGCATCCAGAAAAAGATACTTTGACTCAAGAAAGGCCAATGGTGTCTGGAACATTTCTGTTAGCTGGGAAGTCCAGCTGTTGGTCCTTAGGCCTCTGGTTTCAAACATCTTCCCTAGGAATATTTTCCTTCTGTCCCTTCAAATGTCTCTGTCTGTTTTAGCTCTTAGCTTTTTCCAAAATGATTCCCTCTTAAAGTACGTAAGAGAATTAAGACTACTCTGAAAGGCAGAGATACATCTCCAAGGAAACCACCTAATCAAATGTCCCCCACAATTGGGTAGATCACATCTCCATGAAAACAACTTAAATAAAAAAGATCCCACCCAAACAATAGGTCTGCCCCCAAAAGATTGGATTAGGATTAAAATGACATGGCTTTCCTGGGGTGCATAACAGTTTCAAGCCAGTACAGTTACTGTATGAGATAGGTGTTTCACCCATTTTTTTAAAATCATTTATTCCTCAAAACAGTAGCTCTATTAATAGTTCTTTGTGTGTGTGCCTCTATTTCATAAGCCAAGAAGTTAAGTAACTTGGACAATGTCATGCTAACTTTGTAATAGTGGTTGGATTTAATATTGGCTTTCTTGAGTAAGCAAACAAACTAGGAAGCAAGCAAACACACAAAGCAAAGTAGAAAAGAAACACAGAGGATGATAAACTAGATCAGAAAACTGGAACTGGATGAGTAAATAAAATGCTAAATATTTATGCTTAGAGTAAGTATGCAAGTAAGCCAAGAAATGATGTAAGACAGGGTGTAGGCATATGCATAGCTCAGGAACTCTAAGAAAAACCATGACTAGCATTTATTTTAGACTTCTTTTTTATTTTGTGTATATTGAGTTCTCTGTCATTTCATCTTAAACATCAAGTGAATATCTACTACATGCAGTGACTGTGCAGAGGAGTGGTCCATGTCCCCTACAATGTTCAGGTACTAACCCTTGTCCTGCGAGTGTGAGCACATATGTAAATAGGTCCTATGAACATGTTATTCATTAGTCCAAACTGAATGAAGATGGGCCTTAATCCAATATGGCGAGTCCGTATGATCAAAGAAAAGTGGACATGTAAAGAGTGGCCAGGGAAACAGACAGAAACTGGAAGTCAATTGAACCAGATATAGAGAGGAGAAGACACAGCCATGTGCATTGCCATGTGATGGAAAAGCCAAGGAACCCAAGGCTTGCAGGCAGCCAACTGTGGAACACCACACTCTTCGGCGAGAAAGCATCACCTTGCTGCTGCTTCAATTCTGGACTTCTCCTAGTCTCAAAACCGTGACCAATATTGTTTAAACCAACCCACTGTATGGAATTTGTTTTAGCAGATGGGAAACTAAGATGCCATGAATTATTCTTTCTATGAAGAGAAGGAAAGTTCTTGTGAGGGCTACAGTGATCAACAAGAAGATATCAGCTGGTAGCGGTTACATTTCACAGCAAGAGATCACTAAGAGAATGACTATAATAACTCCAGGGAATCATCAGAAATCTTGGGATTCTGAATGTCCCTCTGTGTGTGGAACATACATGATTCATTTTGTCTGGATATTTAATGAAGATGAGCCCAGAAGTTTGGAAGGCTTAGGGGAAAAAAAAAACTTAAAAGTTCTGCCTCTCTCCCTCATAATTCTACTTTAAATTGATTTTCCAGTTGAAAACTTTGATTACAGCAATTGCTGGAAGTTGAACACATCCTACTTTTGGAAGACTAGAAATGTAGGCTTCAAAATAATATAACTAGGAGGGTAAAATTGTATATTTATGAGAGAAATCTTGAAACCTGCTAGCCACCTATACTGGCATGTACAATTTAAGCACTGAATAAACAGCACTCTCTCTATTCATTAGAAAGATTCATGTAACATGTGCACAAAGCTCATGATAACTCAGTGAACAGCTTTGCCCCCTTAAACAATATCCCACAAGCCAGATATAAACTGTGAACATATTATATTTGTTCTATACGATGTTTTAAAACATTTTTTAAAATCAGTGTCCAACCAATTTAAACATTGGGAGATTTCAAAGAGTAATCTGAAATTTTGGCCTCTTGAAAATGGGAAGTGCAAGCAAAAGGTTCAAATTCAGAACAGAACAATGGTTGGTGCTTATGAGCTGGCTGTTCCACCTAGATATGGCATGTGCTCTCTAGTTTACGGCAGCTCAACCTACTCATTTATGCCCTTTGTTTAGTTCCAGTAGGCATGTGAATTATTCTTTGAAAAAGAGACTTTTCTAGGTTTAGCCAACATCTTGATATACCATTTTGATTATGGAAGTATTGTCCTTTCCCCCCTCGTATACCTGGCTCATTAGATTCTTTAGGAACTGGACAGGGAAGTCAAGAGTAATAATACAAACAGATAGCAAAAATGTCCTGTATATGAAACCAGGAGAGATTTTAAAGTTTGAAGGAGCAGGTAGAGGGTGGGAGAAGGAATATGGGGTTCCAGAAATCAAATAGAAGAAATAACCTGTAAAAGTTCCCAGGAAATGAGAATAATTGGAGGCTTTATATTAAGTATCCCTAATATTCATGTTAAGGTATTTTCTCTGCTGCTTTAGTAATATAATGCCTTCTCTTTTGTCCCAAATCTTTTATAACATCCCTATTCCATAGCCTTGGGTTGGGGGGCATTTGGGGAATTAAGGGATCAGAGTGTTGTGTGTATTTGGACAAGGAATTTTCAAGCAGGAGTTACAACTAAAGAGAACAAAATGAGAATTGAACAGATGAAAGAACTAGAGAACTAGGTCAATTGCGCCCACCTCACCCTTCCTGAATGTTAGGAATTAAACTGTACAACTTGGGTCTCCTGAGAAGGAGGATCCAGCTTATTCTATTTAAGCACAATGTGACTTCCAAAAACTGGAGGGAATATGGGTATCCAATTTGACAAAGGAGTTGCAATAGCTAATATGCTATGTTAAAAACTTAAAATGAGGACTTTCCTTAACTTGTGGTTTTTGTTTAAGAGTTGTTCTCCATATCTTAACAGCAAGTGCTTGTCAGAAATAATTTGTCAGCTGAGATGTTAAATGTAGGTAGCAAGAATTCTAACTGAATATTTTAAGGTAAATACCAAATGCAGTGGGCTTATACTTAATGAGAGAGTTATATTCTACAGTAAGGATATGAGATGAAAAACTCATACATTCAAAATTACCTTTAGCAAAAAAAAAAAAAAATCATTGCTGTTATTAAATCAATAGGGTCAAAGCCTGAAATATTTACTTTCTGTTGGCATTAAATCTGTAGATTGCCTAAGGCAAATGTGAGACAAGATAAAGGGACAAGATAAAGGCAAGTGCAACCACACAGGCTAAGAATTCAAATTTACTTAAGTGCTGCTTTACTACATAGCAAATACATTGATTTGGAGGAATTCTATAGGGGCATAAGTTTTGGTACTTTTTAAAGCGCTCTGAAGTTTTGATATATTTTTTTCCATCAGGCTGTTTTCAAACTTTAAAAGAGTGAGCAACTTTATAAGGTATTTAATAAAAGTGGTTTACCTTACAGTGTAACCATTTGGATAACCACGAACTGTTTTTGAGGGACAGGGAAATGTTTCATCTAACTGTAGAACAGCTACTGTTTGTGCCCTTTAATCCTATGGTTACACTTTCTATGTGGGAGGTGCTCATGTGTATATAACAGCCTAATGAGACGTCCTACATGGATCCAACTTTCTTTTCAAGCTTGTTTTCAAAGGAGGCTGAATTCATCCAAAGGAGGATTAATTAACCCAGATGCTGCATACACATCACTGCTCTTCTCTTCACAGTTTGAGATATCAGTAATTCTCCTGCCTTTAAAACCACAAAAGGCAGCTGTTTTCCCACACTTTTAACCGTGTTCAACAAAATATGGGGGAAAGGCCCATAGCTGGAAAATGTTTATGACTCAAAAAATTGTGTGACCTGATTTAAGACCAATAACTTCTCAAATACACTTAAATTCTCATTTTATAATTCATGTGTTTCTTATCTATGGTATTAACATTAATTCATAAAATATCTATAATTTAACACTATTGTTTTCTTTAGGATTCTGAAACAAAACGTTTGTATAAAGAATTGATACATTTTCAAATGGAAGTAAAATAAACCTATCTGGTTTTTATTTAATGACAACTTTTAAGGTCTAGTAAGGGACAGGATTCATCTATCGTTGGATTCATTCGACTTCACTAACTAGAACTTATATACAACCATGTCTGTGTTTCTATAAAATTTTTTTAATGTCAGCATGGCTCTGGGGAAATGTTCCTTGTTTTATTTTATTTTGTTTTTCAAGATTATATTTTACTACTGCTGGTCCAACAGAGATTAAACAAATTGTTAAAGTATATGTCTGGACTACATTTCTATTATAAGAAAACTTTGGGATAGAATCAATCCTGTCTTAGTTTGTCAGAGATGCTATGAGAAATATCACACGCTGGTTGGCTGAGCAATAGGAATTTATTGGCCTAGAGTTTGGAAGGCTAGAAGTTCAAAAGCAAGGCATCTGCAAGACCATACTTTCTCCCCAAAGTCTGTAGTGTTCTGTTGCTGGCTTGCAACAATCTCTGGGGTTCCTTGGCTTGACTATAAGATAGCCATCTCTCTGTGACTATGAATGCTCTTCTGGTTTACTCTTACTCTGGCTTCTTGTAGCTTTCTCTTTTCATGGCCCAAGGACATCTTTTCAGCCCAGACCTCTTCTTCCATGGTTATGCCCTTGAAGTCATTCTTCCTTCAATTCCTATCCCATCTCTGTCCCTTTAATACCAGGCTGATGGTAACCTTTGTTAACCTCTTCAGCAAAGAGCTGTGTTTTGGTTTGCTAAAGCTGCCAGGATGCAATATACCAGAAATGGATTGGCTTTTATTAAGGGGATTTATTAAGTTGCAAGTTACAATTCTAAGTCCATGGAAATGTCCAAATTAAGGCATCCAGACTTTGAAAAAAGGCTGCAGGCATCTGGAACACCTCAGTCAGCTGGGAAGGCATGCTGCTGGCATCTTCTGGTCCTCCCATTCATTGCTTTCAGCTTCTGAGTCCATGACTTTCTCTCTAAGCATCTGTGGGTCCTCACTTGGTTTTTTAAGAGCAAACTCTAGATTTCATCTCTTAGCTTAGCATCTCCAAACATCTGTGTCATTTGGTTTCATTTCTCTGTTCTCTGTGTTAGCTCTAACCTCTATGTTTTCTGCCTTTTATTCTCTTAATGGAAGCCTCCAGCAAAGGATTAAGACCAACCTTGAATTGGGTGGGTCACATCTCCATGGATATAACTTAATCCAAAGGTCCCGCTCAAGAATAGATCTGCCCCCATGAGATTGGATTAAAAGAATATGTTATTTTCTGGGAGTTATAACACCATCAAACCAGCACAATTTCCTAAATCAAACCCTTGCTCAGGACCTATTCTTTGTGGGCTCAGTTACCCAGAGTTTAAGGAAGGCTTTGGTAGAACTGCTTCTACTCTAGCTTCAGGGCATACTATCTGCACAAATTGAGAATCCTCCCAATTGTCTATTGCTGGTTCCTTTTTGCTTAGAATTTTAATCCTCAGTTATCTCTTACCTCCCTCGTTTCATAAACTGTAAAGAAAAACCTGGTTGCACCTTCCACAAGTTGCTTGGAAATTTCAGCTAAATATCCCAGTTTGTCACTTGGAAGTTTTGCCTCTCTTTGACATTGAAACACAATTTTGCTAAGTTCTCTGCTATCTTATAATAACTATCTTCTTCCCTCCTGTTTTTAATAACATGTTCTTTATTTCCTTCTAAGGCCTCATTGGAAGCAACTTTACTGCCCATGTTCTACCAACATTCTATTCATAAGGATATATGTGTTCTTAAAGATTATAGAAACTTTATCTACAGCTGTCACTTATTTGTGAGCCCTCGCCCAAAGAGACTTTAATATCTATAGCTCTATTGATAGTTTCTTAAAGGCAATCTGGGCTTTAATTACCAAGCACCTCAAAATTATTTTAACATCTATGCATTGCTCGATTCCAAAGTCAGGTCTATATTTAAGGTATTTATAATAACAGCATCTCACTTTCTGGTACCCAAAACTGTCTTATTTTGCCAGAGCTGCTATGCTAAATACCACACAATGGGTTAGCTTAAGAAAAGAGAATTTATTGGCTCACCAATTAGAAATTAGAAGTCCAAAATCAAGATGTCAGCAAGGTCAAGTTTCCTCCCAGAGCCAACAGTGTTACGATCATGGCAGTTCTCCATCTTTGATCGTCGCTGGTGGTTTTCTCTGACTATTTGTTTCTACATCTTCTGGTCTCTGACCCACCCAGATTCCATTTGGCCATTCACTAATAATAACATCTTTAAAAGGCCTTATTTGCAAATGAATTCACACACCCAGGAATGCAGAATAAGATTAAGAACATGTCTTTTGTGGCGTAGATGATTAAAACCTCAACAAATCCCAAAGAAATAGTTTACTAAAATACTTTACTTTATGGATACATTATTTTTAGGTAAGCACATATTTTAGCTCAATACTACACAGAAGAAGTAAGCTGTATAAATAGGTGGTTTGCATTTGTTGCAGTAATATATGGCAATATTTAAATATCAAATAAAACAAGCACTTTAGGCAATTGAATGTGTGGTCCCAAGATCATTTCTGTGAACTGACCAGGTTGGCCTCATTCATTTAGAATATTTGTGTAATATGTGCACACAGCCATGATAACTCAGTGAGCAGCTTTGCCACCTGCTCATTGAGTACTTGGAATCTTTTATTCCTATAAAAATATCTTTTAAGTGATTAAGTCTGCATTTTCAAATGAGACAGTATAAAATACAGATTTATACTGTGTGTTATTTTTGCCTTCTCAGAATAAGGGCTTTAGGGAAAAGCACAGTTTACACACCGGGGTGCAGATGGCGGTGCTCGAGCTGAAGAGGAGCTACTCCAAACTATACTCACACCTATATAATTACTGCATCGTAAAGAGACAAGAGCTAGAATTGTCTTTACATTTGACCCCAAATGGGCAGTTTCTTGTGCTCCAAAGAAAGCACAAAATGGTAATAATCTGTGTTCTCAGACTCTTAGCAACCTATACTTATGCATCATATACCATCTCTATATAATTAAAGTAGCAGAGTCCCTGTGTCAAACTTTGTATCATGAGTTCTCCTTGTGCTCTAATCAAAACTGGGCATTTAATACATTTTCTTGCTCATAACTCTGGGCTGCATATTTTATCCAAGTATTCTGCCATTAATTTTGCCAATACTTTTCTTAAGTTGACAAGGAAGATGTGGCAAAAAAAAAATAATAATAATCCATGGCAGGCCACTGATTAAGTGAAACAAATAAAAGTTCATGCTCCTTCTAAGCTATAGGTTATATAAGCCAGCATATGCTCTGATTGGGAAAGGATTTCTTAGCCAGAAAATTTGTTTCAATTCTATTCTGAAAATCTTGCCTAACAATATCTGGTTTGAGCAATCCAGTGGTATTGGGAGGGGGGTGTAGACCTAACAGATCAGCCTTGGCAGGTTCAGAGATGCCTGTGCAGGAATACTCAGAGATGCCTACTGAGTATTCATTTGAAATGTATTTATGGCTGATTTCACTTGGAGAGTTGGAAATCTTTCTATTCTAGGGATCTCCATTGTTTCCGAGGAGGTTTCTCTGTCACTCTGTCAAACACATACTAACACACACAAACACACTCTCTTATATACATAGATGCCCAGGGTTTTTCTCTAAATAGATATCTTCCCAATTATTTCACCACTATTACAGAATTTATCTTCCAAAATCTGAATAGGTGTGCTTACTAGGGGGAAGACGACGTTTATGTTAAAACCATTAAAATGAAAAGATGGAGAACAGACATTTCTTAGGCAACAGGAAATGAACCAGACTGTGATTGAGTTTGAGGTTAATATCATTTCCAGGGAAAAGGAGACTCTTTGATGAGTAGAAACTGATTTGACTGCAGGTTTCCTTGTCAATTCCTCACATCTTTGAGTTATGAAGCTTTATTCTGACAGCAGAAAATTAACTCGACTCTCTTGATTGCTTTCCCACAGCGCTCCCTCCATGGCTCTGTACCAGCAGTTGTGGTGGGAGAGTGAGAGCGTGTTTGCTTCATGGTGTATTGGCCCAGTCCCCAATAAAAGAGAGGAATCTGAGAGGAGGAAGGTTAGCCTAGAGGGAAATATTTCTCATTATTTCAGTAGTGAATGGTGACCTTTTAGGTGGGGGGTTTTATCCATACAGAGATATGATGGGTGTCAGTTGTTTAGCATGAAAGGGAAAGATGAAACAGTTTTACAATCATTTCCTTGCTAACTAATATTTAGGGTAGCATAATTTTCCCCTTATAGAAGCCAATGGGAACATCTGTGTCAAGAAGTTTTTGGCTGAAAGCCCAGTACAAGATGTAGTGCAGGAATGCTTTACAAGGGAGAGGGGTATTTGATGGTCAACAAACAAACATAGGGCATGATCTTATTTTCAGATGGAAATACTTGGGAAGATAGGATTGTTTAACCCTGATAAATTTGTCATTTTTCATGCACCTGGGAAGATTACAAAAGGCTTAGACTCACAGGAGCTAGAAATGTCTACCAAGAGAAGGCCCAAGTCACTGGTGAATAATGATTTTTACACTATTAATGATTTTGGGTGGTTTGATTTGGCATCAGTTTATAAGGGCCATACACAGTCTAATGAAGTAGGTAAGATTTTAGTGTCCTTTAAACACTTTATAATATGATTGAAACATTGCTCCTTGGGTCCCTTCTATTCCCTTGCTAGACAGAATGAAGAACCCTGATTAGGAGTCTGGCAAAAGGGGACTGAGTGTTGGTGCAAGAAAACCTATTAGTGCAGATCATTATTTCTCATGCTTTTTTTTCAATCAAGTCCTCCGATGGGAGATGAAAGACTATCCTTTTCTAGGAATCTGGGCACTTAACTTGAAGCAATTAATTCCAAGCATATAGTTTCTTAAATGTCACATGTTATATTAAAATTTTATGACACGTTTGCATTCTTCTTTGTTATATACCTGGGCTGTGTTTCAATTTAAAAAATAGTGACTTACTACTAGAAATAAGAACTAAATTTTTCTTACTTGTTTAATTGACTTACTTTTTCCAATTATCCAATTACTCACTATGTATATATATTTATATATATATATGTAGATATGAATATCTATCTCTAACTCTGTCTCTGTATCTCTTTCTCTGTGTCTGTCTATGTCTATGTCCCTATTACTTCCAGTCTTTCAGGAAAATATAAGTTTGGTACTAGTGAGAAAGTAGGATTTTGCATAGTTTTTTTTTTTAAGCAGTGGCAAGGCATTATAGGGTCTTAAGAAGCACTGTACCATCATAAACAACCTAAATGGAAATTAGATTGAATAAAGATATAGGTCCATACTAGGATACCAGTTAAGAAACTTTGCTGAAGTCCAGGAAAGAAATAGTGACTTGGATTAAAGTGATATGGTTCAGATGAAGAAAAGCAGACAAGTTATATGGTAAATATAAATATTTCTCAACATAAAACCAATGTGACTTGCTGGTGGACAATATGTGAGATGCAAGGAGAAGAGAAGAGCCATGGATGACTCCTTGAATTTTGGTCTGATCAACTGCATAGTTGGGGGTGCATTTATGGAGGTGGATAAGGCAAGGAAGAAATGTCTTAGGGGATGGAAAAATAAACTTCTTTTGGCTGGGTTAAATTTGAGGTGCCTATTTATCATTCTTTAATGGGAATCATCAGGTAGAGAGACGGACCTAAGCTATGAATTCACCAATCACCTGCAAGCCATGACAGCAGGTGAGGGAATCTAGGGAATATGTGAAAGTAGAGAAGAGGAAGGGCATGAGACCAAGCTCTTGGCCACTCTAACATTTAGAGGATAGACAGGGGAAAAGAACCAACAAAAAAGACTAAAAAGGAGCAGTCACTGTTTCAGAAAACAAACAAGAAGGACTCATGTCCCAGAAGGCGAGAGGCAAGTGGTTTCAACTGGTTTGAAAATTCTATTTAAATAAAAGTGGACAGTTTCAGATATATGAGGGCACAAAAGTCACTTTTCTGACTTTGCAAGTTGCACGCCATTGTTATCCTTGACAAGAGATTTTGGTATGGAAGGAAAGTGGTAGTCTAGCTGGAGTGGGTTCAGGATAGTGTTAGAGGGAGGAAGTCTACTAAGTACTGACAACAAGATGAAATAAGAAGAGAAACATAAAAAGGGGACAGTAAGTGAAGGGGAATAAATGGTCAAAAGAGGAATTGTGATGGGAGATACTGCTTCCTGTGTGTCTGCCAGTGTGCATGATTCAGCAGAGAAGGAGCAATTGATAATGCAGGCAGAAGAGGTTGATTGCAGGAGAGAACTCACTGGTTACATGAGTAATTGGTGGTGCTGAGAAAATGAAGAAATTCTTGTTTTACCACTTCCATTTTCTCAAATAATTAAAAGGTGAGATTATTAGCTAAGAGGAGAAAGCAGAAGTGTTGGAGTTTGAAGAGAGAGGTGTGAAGTAGTCTGGTCAAGAAAAGGAAAATTGAATTAATAGGGGAATGTATTAACGGAAGGCTGCAGTATGTTAGTAGAATAATCACACTTGAGCATTTGATGGTCAGTTTCAAGGAATTTAAGATTTATTGGATGATGTTTGCCATTTTGCAAAAGCATGAATTTGAACATGAATCTAAAGAATACAAGTGCTTCACACAGTTAGTAAATAAAGCTCCATAGTAATAGTTTTAAAGAAATTAAAAAGAACACACTATCAAGACTGTCTTTCCTTTCAAGTTATCCCAATAGAGAAAATAAAGCAGGTATCAAGGACTGAAATGAGTAATGGTTCTTAACCAGATGGCAGAGATTTGGGGTACCTAAAGAGTGAAATATCTCTTTTATCGGAGACTTAGACAGTGATATGATCAAGTGTAACCCACTCTCTGTGGAAACAAGATAAAGTATGGTTGGAATGTTCTAGTCAATACTCCAGTTTCCCACATGAGGATATTCACAGAAAACATATGGCCTGATTGAAATGTGATTGGAAAGAAAACCAAGAGCTTGGGCAAATATTTCTAGTTAGCAGATTCACAAAGGTCTTGTAATACCTCCCTTACCAACAAAATATCCAGTATCTATTTTAGCTAAAATCCCTTATCATCCCCCTCCTGCTTCTGATTCTACCATATACTACTCTGTCATTACCTTAAAAATGCTGATGATAATCACTGTTATTCTCCCAGTACTTTCTGAATAAGAAGGGAAATAATTGCTTTCTTTCTGTTATTGTATACATTTAAGTATAACAATCAGCATATGTTTCATACCTTATATTTAAAAATCATACATGTTGCTAGAATAAAATTAATAAGAAATGTAGGATAGTACAATGCAGTGAACTCTAATGAAAATCATAGACTGTAGCTGATAGTACAATTACAAAAATAATTTTTCCATCAATTGTAACAAATGTACCACACTAATGCAAGGTGTTGTTAATAAGGGGTATATACGGAAACTTTTTTTTGCAGGATTTTTTTGTAAACCTACAAGTTCTCTAATATTTTTAAGAAATAACTTCCATATTTATCTCATATGATAAGCAAGTCAACCGTGTTAGATAGATATTATTATTAATGAAGTTAAAAAAATCTGGGAAAGGAAAAATACAGAACTGGAAACCAAGTTTTCAGATTTCAGAAGTGGCCCACTGTTTACCACAATCATGCAGCTTCACAAAATATTGTGACCTTAAATCATATACTTTTTATTATTTCTTTGCTGACCAGGAGCTTCTCAGCTAAGTTTTGTGCTTAACTGCAGTATTTTTTACCGTTTAAAATCATTTGTGTATGTGTGGCAAAATAAGGTTTTGTAATTGGAGAAAGCTTCAGAATCAGTAAATGCTAAGATTAGCTCTATAAGATATCTTACAGCTCATCTAATCCAAATTTCTCCCTTACATGTGAAAAAAGTGAGTTACAGAAAAATTAAGAGATTTGCTTAAAGTCATGCTACTAGTTAATATTGACAACCATCTTAGTGTTTTTTCCATTGTGTTATGTTGCCTATCAAAACTCTAACTACAAAACCACGAATTTAAGAGCTGGAAAGGACCCTGGAGGTTGAGCTTCAAACCTCTCGTTTTATGAGAAGGTAAGGTAGATCCAGAAAACTGTTTATGCAAAGTTATATAGTGAGTGCAATAGGAAGGTAATATGACTTCCTCATATTAACGTGCCTGCCTCACATTTCAACTGAGGTATCATAAGGAGAAGTGTCAGATAGTGGAGAGTGTGGGCAGACATCCTGCCTTGACATACTGATTTTCAAAGGAAATGGAACCATCAACATCACTTTTCCACTTCTCTACACAATCAAGTGCTTCAAAAGAGGTCAGAGACAGTGGAAAGGCAAGGAGATTTCTTTGAACAGAGTACTTGCTTTTCCTTGAGTCTCCAGACTTTAAGAAAAAATTGGGGGCATGCTAATTTAAAACTTCAAGACTACTGATGGAGTCTTAGAGAGAATTCCTTGATATGCTACCTTCAAACTTTGGTGGTAGAGCCAAAAAAGCATTGAATTGGGATTGGCTTGAACTTCCTGAGTTTGCCTGGAATAAATGACTGTTTCTTGTGGATCAGATGCAGGCCATGCAATGTGAGACAGCCAATGTGGGACTTTTGGGTCCTGTCTAATAGAATCACCTTGATTAATAAGGAGATCTCAGCAGAAAAATGAAGTGGAATAAACCAGAGGCTGAGAATATAATTTTAAGATATCAGTCAGAATAAAGATCCATTCTCCAGGGTTATTGGCCTCTCAGAAAATAGGGAACCTCTGCAGAGCCCAAGAGTGATGAGAAAGAATTGGCCTTTCTCATCTATCAGGGCCAGAGAGGACTACCAAATCATTGGAGGACAGCACCAGTTCAGGTAAGAACCATCTAATCTCTCTACTCACATTAGCTAATGAATGAGGGAGACCTTGACCAGGGCAAGTGGAGGACAGAAGGACAACTGAGGGCTTCCAACCTGAAGCAAATACACTTTGGGGAAAAGGGAAACATTTAATGATAGGCCAAGTTCAGAATTTTGGAATGGAAATTTTAAATATTGAAATGAGATTGTTTTTGACTTACAAAGCCTGTAAGAAGCTGTGATATCTAGGAAGAGTGAGAACAAAATCATGTGATCTGTCACAGTTACATCAGAGGTAGTGAAGATTACTACAGAAAGGGATAGAACTGAAGCTGCATTTTATTTACAGTCCATGGGTCAAAATGTTCAGCCCGCTGGATACAGGAGTTCACTACACAGCCTCATGGAATGTCTTTTAATGCACTCTGCTGTCTCAAAAATGAAAGATGTGAGAATAGAAATAACAAATTTATTTCATTGGATTTTCCTTATTTGCTGTTAGCCACAGAAAATTAAGAAAATATTCATATTATCATGAAAGAGGCTGTTTTTTTTTTTTTTTTACAGATTATTGCATAGTAGATTTCCAGTAATATTTGTTGAATGAGTGAATGGATGTAATAAAACACTACCATCACTAGCAGTTATCAGAGAAGGAGTCACTAGTGGCAGATAACCAGGAACAGCTGCAAGCGCTAATGCCAATCATAAAGCAAACTAACATCTGGGGCACTGAGGGAAGAAAAACACAAACACTATGTTGTGTGCCAAGAGTGGCCACCAGACCCATCCTGATTATGCTTAAGACACCAGCAGTGAAATGTAAACATGGTCAGCTGAGTTATTTAATTGCACATATACACAATATGTGTCTGTGCTTTCAATAAGGAAAAGAACACATGGAGTTTGCTGGCCTGTTTTTAAAGCCATGGAACTTGCAATAAATCTTGTTCTTTTCACCTCAGAAGGATCAACAGGGCCAGCAGGAGTTCTGCCTCTTTCCCACCACTTCTGGCTCTCACATATGTTGGAAGTCATCATCCCTGACTTGTGCTCCCATAACTGGACCACAGCCACCAGCAAGGCTTCTTGGAGAGTTTAGCAAACAATTACAGCACTTGCACAAGCCTGAATGGGGTAAGGGTTGAAATGAGTGACTTGCAGCAAAGGTTTAAGAGTTCCCAGATTGTTGTCACACATTAGAGGCAGAACCTGGCTATAGAGGCAGGCCCTTATTCTTAGACTGATACTACGGGAAACATTAATGCCACTGCCTTGAAGCCATGCCACTGTGTCCCATCATAAAATTGGACAAGAGACATAAAGAAAAGATAGGACAAGGAATCATCAAGAAGTCAACCAACCATCAGAATTGTGCTGAAGGTCACTGGAAAAAGAAACTTTGTTTTTAATACATTGAGAGTTCAACCATAAGATATTTGATCTTATAGTACAAGGTCTTATGTCTGAAAAATGAGGAGGACCTTAAAGAAGAATAAGGTTTCAAAAGAATACTTTTAGACTTTGATGGAAACTCCTCAGTCGTTTGAATTGTCTTGTGGAAATGTTTTTGTTTTGGTCCTATACTAGTTTGGCCACCCTGTAGCCATATTTCAAGTATTCTCTTAGTTAGTCTACCCTTAGGTAGGTTGCCAATACCTCTATTCCTTGCACTCTAAACCATTTCAGGTTTTGTTATATAAAATCACAAAACACCAGAAAGCATATGTCATGAACAAATGTGGAAGTCAGAAGTGTTACTTTTTAAATATTCTCAATCCTCTGATGTTTTAGCTTGCAAAAATGGGCAAAGTTCTTAGCCTGTTCCTGTCACAATTTCCTGTTAATTTAGGAGTCTCTTTCTCCACTCCTTTAACCTGGGCTGGCTATGTCACTTGCTTTGGCCAATAGAATGCAAAGGAAGTCATGCTGAGCCTCTTTTAGCTGGGCCTCAGAGAACTCCAATGTTCTGTTCACTATCTTGGAACTTTGTCATCGGGTTGTCTGTCTCAGAAATGTGAGAGACACATGGTGTGATCACCTCCATCACCCTGGCTAACAGGCCAGCAGTTTGCCAACTGCCAGACCTCCAAGCAAGGCCAGCCATGATTGGTAAATTCCTGACCCATTAGCTTAATTGTAGCCATGAGTCCAGAGGAGATCAGCTAACCACCCACCTGACCCACAGCCCAGTGACCTAAATAAAATACAACTGGTTTTAAGCAACTAATTTTGGGTGGTTTATTCAGTAGCAATAATTAGTGGATACACTTGGTTTTGTCATTTATGAACTACTTTTTAAATTTTTATTCTTATAAGTTGATATTCCATGACTGGAAGACTTACCACAGCCAATGGTAGAGGTCATCTATATAAGCTATTATGTTGATTCACGACAACTTTTGGGAAGCCTCTGCATCATAAATATTATTTTCATGAACATATCAAAAAAGGATAAGAGTGAAAAAAAAATACACCATTCCATTACTTTCCAGCTGTAATAACACTGATGCTGGGGGTCAAGCATATATTACACCTTCCAACATGATTTGGAGTCATAAGCCTTTGAAAGTAGTACTTGTGTGGTATTTAAGGTTGTATTCTACCTGTTCTGTAGCTTGTTGTATTAGCATATAGTAATGCCTCATATGCTATTAGATGAAACTGATTGGAAGCTTTCCTCAATATCTACATTATATTCTGGCTACCTCTGCACCAAAGTATCTGCTTCCTTCAAAGTTCCAGCTACTACTGGATTTTACTGTAGAATATACAATCACCAACCAGAGCTTTATTTAATCCATTGGAGGTAAATAGGAGAGAAAGTGATCTCTCCATTTTCCAACCAAATGTTACACTGTTCTTTGAGTTTGCAATAATTCTATCTGCATTTCATTTTCCTTTCTCAAATTTCAAGATATAAAAACAGTTTCCCTCTGAATGCTTACAAGATAAGCCATACTCTTACATGAAATTGTAGGCACTGATATGTGCCTAGGGAATAAATCTTGATTTCTTTTAAATTGAGGTAAAGGAAACAAAAACCTACAAACAATTCTTCGGATGTACCCCTGTATTTTATTTATTTTTATAGGGGGTGCATGGGGCTGGGAATTGAACCCGGATCTCCAAGTGTTTTTGACCCTTGCATTTTAAACATGTCAGTACAAAAAAAACCAATGGGTGATAAACCCATGGAGAGCAAATGTATTTTAAGATTTAAAGAAAATGAAGTGATGTTAGAAATGACTACAGTGAAAAGAATAGCATAACAGAATGATTTAGACTGACATATGTGATGACCTTTTAATGATAAGAATCAAAGGAAAAAGAAAAATCTTAAGAGATCACCTCCAGAACTTCCATTAACTATGGCTCCAAGATCTTAAAAGATGAAAGAAGAAAATCCAATGAGTATTGAAAACGTTTAACATTTGACCATAACAATATGAGAGTTCAGAAAATATCATTAGTTAGAACAATTTCTGGCTTTTGTCCTATGGATAATACATTGCATGTAAATCAGCATAGTTGTATTTAAAAAAATTTAATTATAATGTCTGTTATGACATTTTAAAGAACACACCTTACTTTATTACAAAAATTCCATAGGCTCTTAAATATTAGCTTTTGAATATATCTAAAGGATACTCGACCCCACTAATACATTTGACATGTAGTAACTTTCCTGTGTAGATACAACAGGAGCATATAATCTCTTATACCTGTGGTGCTGCTCATTTCAACAACATGAATTTTCATAATTCCTGTATTTCCTCTTCTATGTTGGTGAGAGATTAAGTGGTCCATTCAGGTTCTCTAGTTTCTCAGGATGACACTTTTCATAAGATGGAACCTGTATTTCAGATCTGCTATTAAAATGTTTGAGGTTACCCTTAAACTGCAATACAGAAATACTTATCAAAGAAAATCATCCTAAATTCTGTGCCACTAAATGCTCATAAATTGATAAATAGAAAGAAATGCCATTTAAGAAGAGTTCCTGAAGAATATAGTGTATCTATTTTTCAGACCTGTTCTCCCCCATATGGTAGCCAATAGCCACGTGTAGTTATTAAGCAATTGAAATGTGATGACTCCAAATTGAAAAGTGCTGCAGATATTAAATACATGCCAAATTTCAAAGGCTTAGTACCAAAACAGTTTAAAACATTTCATTCATTATTTTATAATGCTTACATATTAGAATAACTGTATTTGGATATATTAGTTTAAATAAAATATAATAAAAGAACTTCCACTCGTCTTATTTTATTCTTTTTTAACGTGGCTACTAAAAATTTAAAATAATCTATGTGGCACTCATTCGGGGCTTGCATTATATTTCACTGGATAGCACTATTCTAGGTTTGATTCCTTTGAGTGTTAGATACTTTCTAAAATCACAAACAATATACATGCAGAGTACACATTTCTGTTAATCCTGTCCATGGCCTACAGGTTAAACATTCAGATAAAAAAAAAACCAAATGTCATAACTGCATTATTTTGTTCCCTTACCTCATTGCCTGAAATTTGCTTTTCCTGAACTGCATTTTAAGATTATGCTGTAGGCATTGGTTGAGAAGTAACAGAAAAAATGGCTTAATAAATTCTTTGTTGTATTTACCAACAAAGTGTTAGGATGTCGCTTATTGCACCGTGAGGCTCTAGAGACACAGCATACTTTTTATTACTGATGCATTCCTGAAAAGTTATGGGCAAATACTCTTGTAAATTTAACAATGTTTCACTTGACAAGCTAATATTTAAAAGTATCCTTTATAAATCCTACAGTAAATTAAATGATAAAAGTGACTTTGTGGCTCATTAATATGACCAAGCCCCTCAATTAACCTCTAGAAAAAAATATAAATCCAAATATCTGAATTATAACATGCCATTTGAACAAAAGAACAAATCTTGTTTCATTCCTTACCTAAATTCCTTTCTGCTGACTAGCAAGTTTCTACAACTCTATTGAAGCCAGAATGCTGAAATAAACAAATCCCTCAGTTGCATTGGTTTCAATTTCTTCATTCATGGAAGTAGCATGCTGAAATCAAAGATCTTTGAAGTGCCTCTTATCCCTAACTTTCTGTGACATATTCTTTTAAAATTAGATGCTTAACATATTAAATATCTTTACATCAGAATACATAATAGTTGACATTTCTTGTGATTCAAGACTAAATTTTCTTACAAGTATTTTTTTTTCTGCTGCATTGAAATAATTCTATAACTCCCAATTCATACTTAAGGAGTGTTTGGTTTTCAATTTTATTGCTCTTGAATACTGACACTTGCAAAATGTTTCTAGAGTAGCAGAACTAACTAAGATTTTGAATTGAGGAATCTGAAGCAATTGGTGATAAAAGAATTTATTTTTTCCAGTTCTGCTTTTTGTTTATTTATTGTTCTCTATTGTTTTTTTCTCCTTCCACTTATCAATTTAAAATCCCTCCAAGGTATTTACTTAAAATTTGGGGGATAAAGAAGCACCTCACTGCTAGTCTAGATTCTTACTCTAGAAAAATAGTAGGCTGATAACTATAAACCACCGCACTTTTAATTTTCATAGCATCCTCTAACTGGAAAAAGCAAGCAAAATTTCACAAGCAAAATGTTTTACTTGTCAAATAATAAGCAAACACTGAGGTCTTTGCAATAGAGTGGAAGGAACACATTGGTAAGTAGGAGTGTCTTTTTTCATCTCAAATCACAAGGCATTTATCCAGTTTCATTTGCCTTCTGGAATTGCTGGGGGTGGGAGTGTTGGTTGAAATTCCTCTACTTTCACAATCACCTCAGCATTTACCTTGTTATGGTGAAGTTGTTCTTGAATGCCTGTGGACTGTGAATTCCACCATAAATTGTATGCAAGGTGTAGGGGAAATGATTGTTTGTTACAGGGGAGAGTGTCTGAGGGTTTCCCAGAATAAGTAATAAGACATGAGTACATTCTTCCACAATTAGACTTTTTAGAAAAATAAGTTATTCTTAAACTATGAAAGGTATTTAATTTTCTTTTGAATTTTTTCCTGGGAGGGAGGGAGTTCTTATATTTTTTTTAATTGGGTAAAGGAGATTAACATAAACAGAGGGCTTTTCAAGAGCATTTAAAAGTTTGCAGTTGTAGGGTGAGGGTAGTCTGATTACTAACACAAGGGGAGAAAATACTAGAAGTCCAGAATCGAGGAAGCACTGGCCAAGTAGGAGTATCAGTTGTGGTTGTGCCATCTAGAGCCACAAACTTCTAAAACTAGAGTTGCCTCCCTTCCTTCTGCAAGAAATCTATTTAAATGTGGTTTATATGAAAAATGGGCTTCATCCTGTCCTCTATCTGAAAAGGACCTTCCAATTCCTGACAAGAATCAGGGAAAGTGTATACTTCTGCACAGTCAACAAATCAGTAAAATTGCATTTTCCCTGTGATTAAAGAGGAGCCATAATATTTTTCTGCTTTCAAACCCAAACAGGTAATACGGAGACCCCAGTCTGTGGTTTCACTTAGCATTCCAGTGCTTTGACTGTCGCTCATAAGGAGAGTGGCCTCACTTGCATGTTGGAGAACCCAAGTCACTCTGCTTTTACTAACGTTAATTAGCAAAGATATGGTGAACAACCTCGGAAAGCAATGCAGTTTTGCATCAATTATTGCACAAATCATTGATTTATGTTATATATTGCATTTCTTTCAAGGAAAAAAAATGAAATTTAGCTGGGGTTGGGGTGGTGCTAGGAAGGAAGAAGCAATGTTGCATAACAGTAGATTTCCCTCAAGACTTCTAAACTGTGTTTGTTTCAAAAGCTCTCAAAACCACAGCAACATGATTTTTTCTTAGAAATACCAGATCAAAATCTAAAAACTGTTTCAAATATTATTTCCCTGCTCCCTCTTTCCTTCCAACATCATAATATCCTTCCTAGATATCTTTGGGTTAGAGAAGGAGAACACTGGAATATGTCAACAATAAAAACCAGTCCTTGTGATAATAGTTTGCAGTGAAGCAGAATGGAATTATTCCTTCCTGAGCCTGCCCATCCTGAAAGTAATCCCTGTGATCAAAGTGGATTGAAGGGCAGTATATAGAAGTTGCAAACAGCCTATATTATGTCCTTAGGGAATGCTCAGGTATTCTTTCCTCCTATAAATTCTTCCATCCAATATAAGCTTTGAATTTTATAAGGAAATGCTTCTTCTTCCAATTGGGAGAGTTCACAATGTCATTTCTATAGATTTTACTGGTAAATGATTCATAGCTTTTAAAAACAATATCTATATACTATAAAAAACATAGCTGCTTTGCAATCAAATTGATGATTGTCAGCAGCAATAGTTGAATATTATAATATTTACCAATAGCGTGAGGTATCTGTGGGGTTGCCATGGAGAAGACTTCATTTTTTAATTGAGGTCAAAGATTTTTGTTTAATAGTTTACTCACAAGAAAGACTTGGCAGGAGGTATAGGATATAAGTAAATATTTTAAGACAGCATCAATTTGGATTAAATTTTGGGGGGTCTAGTTCACAATCTTAAATTTCTAAAGTAAATATACACTGTAAATATGTGTTAACTAGCATGGAATGTTTTACCATAGGGTCCCAAAATTTCACTGTGAAATTTCATAAAATAGCTAATTTCTAACAATGAATATGTTTTAAATAACAAAGAAAACATGCAATAGTATTATCTCATATGTTATTACATCAAAGTTTGTGCTAAAAATCATTTTCATGAAGGATGAAAAAAGTGAAGCTCGAACATCTATGAAAAATGGGTTACTTGTTTTTAATCTAAAGCCAGTTACACTGATTAAAATAGAAATATATATTTCGTATTTAAATATTATTGATATGGATTTTATAATATTCCTCATTATCTTCTACACTAGGAGGAATCCTTAAACTTAAGATGATGTGGTCAAAGTCAGGGTAATACAATTAAAACAATTTTGAAGACAACAAAATGAGTAATATTTCTTAGTAATCAAACACTTAAAAGCATTGTGCTGGTTTGAAAGGAGGTATGGACCCTAGAAAAGCCATGTTTTAATCTTAAACCCATTTTATAAAGGCAGCAGTTTCTTCTAATCCCTATTCAGCACTGTAGTTGGAAACTGTAATTAGATCATCTCCTCGGAGATGTGTTTAGGGAGTTAGATCTTGATGTGATCTTGATGTGATCTTGAGTGATCAAGAGTGGTTGTTAAAATGGATTAGGTGGAGATGCGTCTCCACCCATTTGGGTGGGTCTTGATTAGTTCCTAAACCCTATGAAAGAGGAAACATTTTGGAGAATGAGAGCAATTCAGAGAGAGCAGAGCAGAACAACATAGCCATGAGAAGCAGAGAGTCCATCAGCCAGCACTTTGGAGATGAAGAAGGAAAACGCCTCCCAGGGAGCTTCATGAAAGGAAGCCAGGAGAGAAAGCTAGCAAATGATGCCGTGTTCACCACATGTCTTTCCAGATGAGAGAGAAACCCTGATCCTGTTTGCCATGTGCCTTCTCACTTGAGAGAGAAACCCTGAATTTCATCGGCCTTCTTGAATCAAGGTATCTTTCCCTAGATGCCTTGGATTGGACTACAGACTGTTTTAATTGGTACATTTTCTCTGCCTTAAGACTGTAAAATAGCAACTTATTAAATTCCCCTTTTTAGAAGCCATTCCATTTCTGGTATATTGCATTCTGGCCGCTAGCAAAATAAGCATATTTAGCAGCAAAAGATTATATTAAGCCTCTAGTGATATGGTCAGTTTTCCAATAAAAATCTTTGGAAAGTTTTACTGAAGAAATTACTAAAATTACCATGAAAGTTTGATGAGAAATCACATTTCATTTTTTTCTGAGAAAATCATTATTTTGATACATTGCATAAAATAAATGTGTTGAAATGATATATTTTACAATTGCAATAATAATTCCATTTTATATCATCCAGGCATTATATCCACCACTCACTTCTATCATCTTACTCTGCCTTCCTAACTGCTTGCTTACATTTCTATTTCTTGTTATTCTCATTTCCTTTGAAGTCTAGTCATTCCATAGACTAAGTTTCCATTCATTTGCTTGCTGAAATAAATGTTTTGGATACTTCTTTATCATAGAATATTATATGCTGTTGTGAAATAAGATAGATTTGCCTCGTTTTCATCATCCCCTAAAGCTTTTCCAATTTGGTAGCCATTAGTCACATGGTAATCTGAATTTAAATCAGTTAAAATAAAAATCAAGTTTCCTTAGTCATACTAGCAATATTTCAAGTGTTTAATAATCACCCTTACTTAGTGTAGTTAGTTTTCTGGACATTTACAGCAACTCAAGTTTACTATATTAATTGCTATCTCAGTCATTAAGAGATTTTTGTTACATCACATTTGGATCAAGGCATCTCCACCTCCCCCATCCCCCAGTTTATCATCTTTTTAGGTTCCAATCCCAGTTGTGCAACTATGCTAGCATCTTCTTGATAGAACCTTGATTGCATCATTTCCCAACTCCAAAAACTGTTTCTCTCCATGTACTGTTTAATTCAATACTAAGATTGCCATATACTCTTTCTCCTTTAGCATTTTTTTTTTCCCCCCGGGGAGGTGGCGCGATGGTGGCCTTATTCAAGTCTCATTACAAAGACAACCAGAATGCACATGGCTGCAGAGTTGAGAAGGTCCACCTGCCTGGCTTCTCAGAAGACCAGCACCCCTCTGACGTGGATGGAGAGGGCATGGCCAGGACTGAGCTCATTTTGGACCCATGCCCAGGGTGCTTGTGGGGGTTAAATACACTTATGAAACTTCCTTCCGCTCTTACCTACTCTTGGGGGAACCAGGGAGGTGGTGAAGAAAGACAGTGGCCCAAGGGATAGGCCACCATAAATAGCTAGGAGGGAAGATAGTTCTCTAACAGTCCTGGGTGGACTGGCCCCGGGTTCCAGGCTGAAGTTTCCAAGGAAGACAGCAGCTCCAGGGGGTGTCCGGAGGGGGAACAGGTACTAGGGAGGGGCACCCTAGGTGGCTCAGGAGTGCTCTGTGGGGCCGGGAACACAAGCATAGAGGTGGGCAGGGGCTGCAGCTGGCAAGGGACCAGAGCTGGTCTCCAGGGAAGCACGCAAAGTGGCCGAGCGGCCATCAGTGGAGTCCATGTCGAGATCCAGCCTCCAGTAGGCTTTGCACAGAGGCAGGTCATTATCTTTGCAAAGACTTGAGCTTTTCCATCACCAGATATCCTGGGGAGAGACAGGAGCAGGCAGAGGCAGAAGCTGGGGAGGGGGAAAAGCAAGACAGAGGCATAGTTAAGAAAACAGAGGGAAACCCACACCCCACCCCTGGCCTCTCCTTTCTGCTCTGGGCTGGCTTCCTCTCCCTCGAACAAGCCTGGCTGAGGAACCGCCCTTGCTACAGAGGGAGCTTCCTGCATCCACCATTGCAGGCTGAAGGACCCCAGCAGAGCTGCCCCTCAGCTTGTGTGAACCCTGGACAGAGCTGGCTCCTGGTAGCCCCTCACATCAGCCAGTGTCTGTCCTACCAAGCTCCTACATGGTCCCATCCCAGGCCCTAGCTGGACCCCAGCCCAGCCCAGCCCAGCAGCCCATGCTGCTTTAAGCCTTTCCTAGGCTACTACAGTTGGCAAGGAGTTCTGTGAGACAGGCCCTGTCTTATTTCTGGGACCACCCCAGCCTGGGATTGGCCTTTACGGGCAACAGGCCTTTATGGGACACAGGCTCTGGAGTCCTTTCTCACCTGGAACTGCTGTGAGGCCTTGAGCAGTTCCTCTGCTCCCAGGACCTCAGTGGGGCATGCACAGTGGCCTCTTTACAGCACCAAGGAGCCAGCTTGGCCTCTGCAATTTCCTACTGTGCTGAAGTCTCTCAGCATCTCCTGTATCCTCCTCAGCCCTGAGTATTCAATCCTGGAAAACATCATCGGCCCAGAGTGCCTTCCAGGGCAGAGCAGAGAGGGAGAGGCAGAGCTGAAAGGGGCAGATAGCAAGTGGAAAGCTGGATGAGAGAGCCTGGGGTAGGTGTGGAGGGCAGCAGGCAGCTCAGGAGGGAAAGAGAGCTAGAGAGGTGGGTGGTTTGGGTTTGGGTGCACAGCAGCCTTTATTCACAGGGACAGCAGGGAAGGTCCAGTGAAACCTGTCCAGCTTCCTGTCTTGTCTGGCCTCTCACCACGTAAAAGTTCTCTGCAGGTGAGGAATCCAAACTGATTGGCCATCCTGAGGGAATGGGGGCAGCCCCTTTTGGCCTCCTCAAGCACTAGGGGATTGCATTTTGGGAGGGGGCACCTGGCTGGCCCGGGCACGCCTCTGGGCAAACCACAGTGACTGGTGGGATGGGGGCATCAGAAGGTTCCTGTCTAGCTCAGTGGTCAGACCTTGGGCAGATCCTTGACCCAGGAAGGCACGACTCAGTCCAGAGGCCCCTGGGTGGGGCACATGGTGGGGGCATGGAAGGGGCCACCTTCCTGATGCCTGGTATATAGAAGATGCTTGCACTGTAGGCTGAGTCCATGAATATCAGGAACCAAGGGCAGATCCAGAACTCTCTGGGAAACTCAAGAATCACTCCATTTGGGCAGCCATATTCTGCCCCTTCCCATGGTAGTGGGTGCAGAGCAGGGAGACCCACTCACAGACCTCAGGCCCCAGAGCACACTGGCCCTGGGCACCCGTAGTTCCTCAGTGAGCCTTTACAATCCTACCCCTGAGAAGGAAAAAAGTTTGTTGGGGCAAGCGGATGAGGTGGACATGGCCTATGTGTCTTTTGGACCCAGTCTTGATTTTCTGAGCTAAGGGGTGTGGGGGAGCAAGGCTTGCCCCATCTCCAGCCTCAGTTTATCCCTATATAAACAAGACAGAGACTGGTTGCTCAGAGTCCTTCCCATTCAAATGATCAGAGCTTTCCCAATCTCAAGTTGCCCCAAGGTCTGGGACTACGAGCTCTGCCCTCCTGCTGTATCCTGGTGCAGGAACACAAGGTGGCTCCATCAACAGAGCTGAACTGAATAGAATCTGGTGGTCCCAATGCTTGGGTCTGGCTTTCAAGACCATTCTCCCTTTGGGCCTTTTCCTCCCTCCCAGACCTGTCCCTACCCCCATACTGTGGAGATTTCAGTGCCATCCATATGGAATTGCAGCCCTGAGCTTGGCCTGGCTGTGGTGGCCAAGAGGAGCTAAGTCAGCCTCTGCCTATGTGTTTTAAGTATCGATTTAAAAGCTGAGAAGAGTAGTGCTGGCGCAGAAATCCCTGCCCCATGAGAAAAGTTCTGGAAGGAGGTTGCCCAGCATCGGCCAGGAGTGTTGGCTGCCCTCCTGCTGCTGGGTGAGAGCAGGCAGCACCCCCTCCCCACTCCACTGTCCCAAAGGTACTGTCAGTTTCATGGCCCACCTACCCTGAGGCTCCATGATTGTCATCTCACTGCCTGGTGGAAAAGGCTGGGAACTCAGTAGATGGCAATGAATTATCTGTTGGTCCAACATTGTCACCAGAAGCTCTGCTCTGAAGCTGTGCCAGGACCAGAAAGGGTTTGGAAAAACAGAAGGAACTTCGGCTGCCTTGTGGGAGCCAGGTGCAGGCTCACAGTTGCCCCTCTGGGTGGGGGCTGGGCCCTATCTGTACCTAGACAAGTAGTAGTCCTCTTCCAGCTCACAGAGGTTGATGGCAACCTCATCCTGCAGCACCATTAGCTTCCAGTTGCACTCCTCCCACAAGGCCCACAGTGGCTGATTGTGCTGGTCAATGGCATTGTTCACTGATGGGAAGTCACTGAGGTTCAGAAACTGCTTGAGGTCGGATAGCAACTTCATCAGGAATTTGTGGGCTTGGCCAATGCTGGAGGCTCATACCTGCATCTTGTAGCTGTCTTGCTCAACCTGAGTGGCCCATGACACTTATGTCTCATCCTCAATCTTGACCATTTTGATGATCTCACTGAAATTGTCCATGATGGACTTGATATCATCTTTGAGCCATTTGTTGTAAGACTGCAGCAGCTTCTCCTTGCTCTGTGGCAGGGCTCTATGCTGGGTTGTAGTGGAGCCTCAGGTAGTGTGGGGGAGAGCAGAGGCCTGGGGGCCACCTGTCAGCACCTGCGCCTCTTGGCAACTCACAGAGTAGCCTACCTCGCTTGGCTGTGCTAGTGCCACTCCCCTCTTTTTTAGTTTTTAATGTGGTTAGTTATGTTGACTTTTTCTCTTCACTCTAAGTTTTTTATTTTATTGAGATAAATTATATACTCACATACCATATAATCATCCTATAATACTGTGGTTCACAGTATTATCATAGCTATGTGTTGCTCATCACAATAGATTTCAGAACATTTTCATTACTCCAAAAAATATAAAAATAAGAATAAAAGTAAAAATAAAAGTGAGAAAGTACATCTAAAACATCCCATATCCTCTTCCTGCCACTATTTATTTTTTGTCTTTTTTTCTTACTCATCTATCCATACACTAGATAAAGACACTGTTAGTCACAAGATTTTCACAGTCACATGGTCACACATAAAAGCTCTATAGATAGTCATCTTCAAGAATCAAGGCTATTGGATTACAGTTCAACAGTTTCAGGTATTTCCCTCTAATTACTCCAAAATAACAAAAACTGAAAGGGGGTATCTATATACTTCATAAGAATAACCTTCAGAATCACCTCTCAGCTCTATTTGAAGTCTCTCAGACACTGAAACTTTATTTTGTTTCATTTCTCATTTCCTTTTTGATCAAGAGGTCTTTCTCACTCTCCCAATGCCAGGGCCAGGGTCATCCCCTGGAGTCATGTCCCACATTGTCAGGGAGAATTACACCCTGGGAGTCAGGTCTCACATGGTGGGGAGGACAATGATCTCACCTGTGGAGTCGGCTTATAGAGAGAGGTCACATCTGAGTAACAAAAGAGGTTCTCTGGGGGTGACTCTTAGAAAGCTAACTAGGTTTAGCTTCTCCTTTGCAGGAATAAGCTTCATAGAGGTGAGCTGTAAGATTGAGGGCATCAAATTTGCAGTCTCCAATGATTGCAAGAATATCAGGCCTTCCCCAGGTAGGGAAGTTTAATATTTCCATCTTTTCCCCAGTCAAGGGGAATTGAAAATACTTTTGTAATCTTCTTTACAGATTATTCTGGGATTTATCAGGCATCCTACCAACTTGTACAAACCAACAAGATCTCACTACATATTCAAGGTTGCATGTAATTATGGTGTTCAAATAAGATGACCATGCAAGTTAGATTAGATAGTGTGCTACTGAAAATATAAATTTTGCATCAAATAAACATCGCTTCCTTTGATCTTACACAGAAGTTGAAGTTTTAAACTACAGTCAATTTCATCCTTTACCCTTTAGTTTGCTTTACCTTAGTCCTAACTGGATCAGCTTCATTCATATCTCTAATTTAAGTCTGATCACTTCTTTAGTGTTTTTAAAAGTCTCTGAATAGAGTAATGCTGACTTTCATAGCTGCAGAACACTAGCTCTGAGTCTGAGGTGTTACACAAAAACCTGAAGTTCCAGGGAACAATCAGGTTATACACAAAGAGCTCAGCATCTCAGAATTTAAAAATATCAGTTGCAACTCCAAAATAGATGTGACTGCTATAAGAGCTTATAATTTTGTAACCTCTACAATAGGCCTTTACCTGCTAACCTACACTCTTGAATTCTATTCTCAGTGTTTACACATTATAATTAGTCCATATTAGTGAGGCATAATAATATTTGTCTTTTCATTTCTGGCTTATTTCATTCAATATGCTGTCCTCAAGTTTCACGCACATAGTTGCATGTCTCATAACTTCATTCCTTCTTTCAGCCACTCAACAGTCCATTGTATGTATTTGTATGTATACACTGCAGTTCCCTCTTCCATTCTTTAGTCAGTGTACCCTTAGGTCACCTCCATCCACCCCATCAACCATCATCCATTGCAAATCATGGTACCAGTGCGCAAGTGTCCATTCATGCCCCTGCTCTCAATTCCTTCAAGTATGTACCTACCTGCAAGGTTGCAGGATCACATGTGGTAGCCCCACCCCAACCTTTTGTGGAGCCACTGCACTACCATCCAGAGAGCCTGCACTGCTTTACTTTCCTGCCAACAGTGAACAGATACATCTCTCTCTCCACATTTCCCCCAGCACTTGCATCTCTCTATTCATTTTTAAACAGTTGTATTCACACATCATATACTCCAACCTAAGTAAAAACTCAGTGGTTCCTGGTATAATCACATAGCCATGCCTTCACCATTGTAATCTATATGAGGGCATTACACTGATTTTCGAAGATTGAGTCAACCTTGCATTTTGGGGGGATGAATCTCACTTGATTTTGGTGTATTATCTTGTGGAATTTGATTTGCTAGTATTTTCCTAAGGATTTTTGCCTCCCTGTTCCTGGATGTTGTTGCTTTTAATGTCTTCGTGAAGTTTAGTTTGTCTCATATAACCAGTTGAGAAGTGTTACTTCCTCTTTGATTTTCAAAAAGAGGTGCATATGAAGTTTGTGCATGATTAGTACTTCTTTATTACTTCCTCAAATGATAGATAGAATGAACTAGTGTGGCCATCTGGAACATTCTTTTGAGAATTTTTTTAATTAGTTATGATAAGTTGCTTTCTCAAAGAATTGTTCCCTTTCTTTTAAGTATTTCAATTTATTGTATAAAGTGTTTCATAAAATTCTCTTATGATGTCATTTCTATTATTCTTTATACTGGCCAGTTGTGCTTTTTCCTTTTTTTAATTAAACCTTCCTAGATGTTTATCAATATAATTAACCTTTTCAAAGACCAACTTTTGATTATTTTCTTTTTTCTTCCTGTCTGTTTTCAATTTCACTGTTTTTTCTATTACCTTTATTACCTTTCTTCTGCTTATGTTGAATTTAATTTGCCTTTCTTTTAATAGCTTCTTAATATGAAGATTATATCATTGATTTTAAATCTTTTTTCTTTCCTAATGTAGAATTTTAAGGAATAATTTTTTTCTATGACCCCTGCTTGGCTACATTCCACCAATTTTAATATGTTGTGCTTATAATGCCATTCAGTTAAAAAATCTTTGCTAATTTCTCTTGTGATTTTTTGTTTTGCCCTTGGGATTTTTAGAATTGTATTGCTTCTTTTCACATATTTGAATAAGTTCTTATAGTTATTGAATTCCATTTGAATGCTGTTTCTTTGTATGTTTAAAATTTTAAAATATATCTTAGACATTGTAAATGATCCTCTAAAGTGTCGTTTCTTGATTTTATCCTTGGTCTGAAATCCCTCCAGACAATTATTGGCTAACTATTGGAAGAGGCAACCAGTTTAAAAGAGGGACACATCTTCCAACTCACTATTCCCACAATTATATGTTCCTTTCCTTTGAGTCTAGTTAACTCATCTATGCCCTCAGTTTAGTACTTGTAAGCCTTTTATTCTGACACCTCTCATCCAACATTCCACATATAGTCCCACTAAGGTCCTTCTTACCAATTTCTGGAGAAGCTCTTGGCTTTGACTTAGAACTCCACATAATAAGCAAGGAGTAACAAGTGTATATAATTCTCTATTTCTGCACCTCACCAGTTTACAGCTTATTCGATATTCCCTTAAATCATAGTCCATCATTTATACTCCATAGATGGATCAGTCACAAATACCTCCTAAAATTAGTAAAGGGCTTTTCCTTAAATATTTTCTGTATAGTCCAGTCAGAATTTTTGTTCCTTGGAAAACCAAATATAATTTCCTATGCACCAAAGAGTCAGCTATATACTTTTCATATTTTCTGCTGAAATCTGATTATAGGCAGTTTGCTTTATTTGTACAGTTAAATAACAGCCACACTTAAAGTACTGTTTTGACTTTGCTGATGAATCCAAGAGTGCCACAAGAATGTCATGAGAAAGGGACTGGAGGATTTACTAAAGTTAACGATACCTTTCCAGAAGTTCTGAAAAATCATTCTCCTGAGAAAATTAGAACCACAAAAAGGGAGAGTATCAAATTTCTTTATCATTAAGTATTCCAGTGATGTCTCCAACTAAGCCTTTTTTAGAATTAAGAAGGAATGAAGCTTCATGTACTGTTTGATCTACATTGCTACATTCTTCCTTTTTTTTTTTTTAGCATTTCTCACCACTTTAAAATTCTGTTATTGTTATTTGTCATGTTGTAGGTATCTTTAATCATTCTTGTACATTTGGAATCTTTTCCTGGGACAAGATAGCAATATAAATATACATTTACTTTACTTCTCTCAGCTTCAGTCACCTTCCCTATATACTAGGAAGAATAATTCCTATATTATAAAACTTTCATGACAATTAAATGAGAAAACATCTAGCAATGAGTTTAGACCATAGTAGCTATTAAATACTTATTGACTTTCTCCTCTGCCTCATTTAATTTTTACTTTTGGCCATATGGGCTCTATTAATGCCTCTGTCTTCCGTATTGGTAGACTAAATGATGCCAGGGAAACTTCCAGTACCTAATGTGTGATTTTAAACTAGTTTCATTTATTTAATTATTTTTTTCCTAAACCCTTAACAATCCAATTTTTCTTCCTAACATATTATTTTACTTACTCAGAAGTCCTTGAGTGAAAACATTTAGGGAAACTGATTTTTTTTTAAATAAATTTACAAATTTAATGTTTTATTCTTTTGCTCCCATTTTCCAATCTGTCAAACACATCTGTTTTGCTTTTGCCTCAGTGGGTTCTCTGCAGGAGTCTACTGCTTGACATGATTTTCCTAGCAATCTCATTTTCATCTCCTACCCTGGCAGCTACCTTCTGAAAAGCTTTAAGATATTTTACAGATTTTTCCTTTAGCGACTCTTTAGAGACTGCTTTATTTGAGTAAGATTCCTGAATTAAATCATACGCTTGAGTGTATTTTTAATGTCTACACCCAGTCTTATTCTTAAATGAATAATTTATGTTTTGTGGATCCTGTTTGAAGAAGGTCCCCTGATCAAGGAAGTTGCAAAGTTGCATCTCCCTCCAGGAGAAAATTCTGAGCAATCTTAACTCTTGCCAAGTTTAGGTGATGGTACCACTGAGCTCTAATGCATTAAGAAATGTGCTGTTGCCTTAGGGTGCCTTCTGGCTGGAAAGGTCATGTCAGGTTCCTTTGGGTCTCAGAATTCCAAAAGTGACTGCATTCTCTCAGTGGAAACAGAAATAGGAATTTCTGACTCACAGTTATTTTACCACCTGTAAGCTCCACTTTTTACAGCAGGCCATCATCTTAGATGATATATGGCATTTCCCACTTCAGAACAGCTTCACCACATTTTCTTCTCTACCACTGCCATGTGATCCAGAGTGGCAATCATTCATTTTAATAATCCTACTGAATTATAAGTATTTTATAGCCTGTGGTATCCTCTTTGAGTCCATTCCCTCCCTAAGCAGGATCATCAACCCTCTTTTCTGTGTTCTTTGTGCATATTGCACATGCTTCTGATTTATCATTTTGATCTACCCTTTATCTTTAGCTTCTACCACATCATGACCTGTGGGAGTTTGAAGCTGTATGTATCCCCCAAAATCATGTTCTTAAGTTGAATCCATTCCTGTGGGCATAAACCCATTGTAAATAGAATCCTTTGATGAGGCTGCTTCAGCTGAGGTGTGAATCTCTTCATTAAGGATGGGCCTTAATCCTATTATTGGAGACCTTTATAAATAAAAGGAATACAGAGAGAAGCAAGAAGTTGAAAGCAATGTAAGCTAGAAGAGAAGGGAAAGACAAGCAGATGCAGCCATGTGCCTTGCCATGTGGGAGAAGAGCCAAGGATCTTTGACAGCTGGTCTTTGGAAAGAAAGCATCACCCTGATTGTGCCTTAATTTGGACATTTTCTCAGCTTCAAATTTTGAGCTAATAAACTCCCTTTGCTTAAGCCAAGCTATTTCATGGTGTATTAGTCAGGGTTCTCTAGAGAAACAGAACCATCAGGAGATATCTGTAAATACAAGATTTATAAAGTTGTGTCTCACACAACTATGGGGATGTAAGAGTCCAAAATCCATAAGACAGGTCAGGAAATTGACAACTCCAATGAAGGGTCTTAATGAACTCCACAGGAAAGGCTGGCTGATTGAAGAAGAAATGAAAATTCTGTCTCCTCCCTTAAAAATCTTCAACTGTTTGAATCAAACCAACTGGCTGGATTCTTTAGTTTGTGGAAAACATACCCTTAATTTATTGTAGATGTAATCAGCCACAGATGCAATCAACTGACTGATGATTTAATAAACCAGCCTTCTAGTGTATCAACCAGCCATAAAATATCCTTGCCATACCGTTAGACCAGTGCTTGCCTGACCAGACAATTGGGCACCATCACCTGGACAAGTTGGCACCTGAACCTAACCATCACACATGGTATGTGGAGACAGATTTGGAGTTGGGTAGTGAGTACAGACTGGAATGATTGTAAGATGCTTGATAGAAAAAAGCCTAGATTGTTTTGAAGAGACTATTCATAGAAATATGGATGCTAAAGGCACTTCTGATGCAGGCTTACAAGATGATTGTGTCATTGGAAACTGAAAGAGAGGTAATCCTTGTTTAAAAGTGGCAGCGAACTTGGCAAAATTGAATTCTGATATCACATGGAAGGCAGAATTTGAAAGCAATGAGCTCGGATATTTAGCTGAGGAGATTTCCAAGCTAAGTGTGAAAAGTCCCACCGTTTTTTGTTTGTTTGTTTGTTTTCCCTTGCAGCTTATAGTAAAATGCAAGAAGAGAAGGATAGGCTGAAAACTGAACTCCTGGGCACAAAAAAAACAAAAACTGATAGTTTGGAAAATTCTGAGTTTTTTGAAAGCGAGTCATCAGAGACTAGTGATCCATATGAGGGTTTAACTGAACCTGGATCCAGTCAGTTTCAGTGTGAGTCAAGAATGGAAGTCCAATTATTCAGGAATGATCTGTGGAATGTTCTTTTGTCTGATGGATTGGACCCCTCTGTACTAAATGCAAAACTGACAAGTTTGTTGTTGTTGTTGTTTTGTGAGATCTGTGTGAATGGAACCCCTGCCAGCCTACACTAAGATGACAGAAAAGAGATAGATTGAAGGAAAAATCACTTCAAGGCAGGACTATGGAAGATGAGGTCTGGACCAAAGACATCATCTTGGTCCCAGACAGTGTGCCCACTCATGTGAGTGAAAAGGTCGATTCTGCCTTAGCATTTGGAGAAGGCAGGATTTTCAACCCACTGTTCAGGAAGAATGCTATCACCCGTATCTTCTCACATGCCTGGGGACTGTGGAGAGTCTGGATACCACTTAATGCTTGATGAGGGTGGGACCTAGAGCCTGGTTTCCATCCTGATGTTTGAAAAGTGTACAGCCTTCACTCCAATGCTTGGAGAGTGCATGATCACTTTATGAGAAGTTGGTTGTGGGGAGGGCTGCTGCTTCATCAGGCACAGAAGACAAAACATAATTCTATAGATGGGACTGTGTTTTAGTGTACTATTCTGCCAAAATGTAGATATCATAAAATGGGTTGACTTTTAACAATGGGAATTTATTAACTTGCAAGCTTAAAGTTCTGTGGCTGTGAAAATGTCTAAATTAAGGTCTCATCAAGTGAAGAAGACCAGCTGCTGGCAATCCAGGACTACTCTGTCACATGGCTAGGCACATACAGTGTCTTCTGGTCTCTCTCTTCTTTTCTGGGTTTCACTGCTTCAGCTTCTTTCTTCTGTAGCTTTCTCTCTCTTTGAATTTCATTCACTTATAAAGGACCCCTGTAGGAGGAATAAGACTCACTCCAAGTCACACTTACTAAGGTAATCTAATCAAAATGTCCCCCTTAGAATAGGTTTACCCCTACAGAAATGGATTCACTTTAAGGACATACTTTTCTAGCATTCATACAAACTTCAAATCATCACACTCTCAGACCATGAAATCTAATGGACTTTGTCCTGTAGGGTTTCAGAATGGTTTGTGACCCATCACCTCTGTTTTCCTTTTCATTTCTCCCTTCTGGAATGGGAATGTTTATCCTATGCCCATCCCTCCTTTGAATATTGGAAGCGGATAAGTTTCATGGGTAAACACATGGAGGAAAATTGTGCCCCAAGGCAAACCACACTCATGACCAATTCTGATGAGACATTGTACCATGCATTTTTATGAAACGACTTAAGACTTTTGGGATATTGTGATGGAATGAATATATTTTTAAATTTTATTTTATTTTATTTTTTTTTTTGGAATTAATGTACTTTGTAGGCAGAAAGAATATATCTTTCAAGGGAGTCAAAGAGTGGAGTGTGTTGGTTTGAAACTGTATGTAACCCAGAAACACATGTTTTTGTATCTCATCCATTTCTGTGGCTGTAAAACCATTGTGTACAGGGTCTTTTGATGAGAGTACTTCAGGTAAGGTGTGAGCCACCTCATTAAAGTTGAGTCAGTCCTACTGCTGGTGTCCTTTATAAATGGAATGAATACGGAGAGAGAGAGAGGGAAAGCCACAGAAGCAAGAAGCTGAAAGCAATGTAATCTAGAAGAGAAGAGAGAGATTAGCAGATGCCATCATTTGCCTTGCCGTTTGGCAAAGGAACCAAGTACTTTTTGCAGTTGGTCTTTGGCAAGAAAGCATTGCCTTGATGATGCCTTGATTTGGAGATTTCTAAGGCCTCAAACTGTACATTAATAAATTCCAATTGTTTAAGCCAGTGCATTTCATGGTATCTGCTTTAAGCAGTCTAGGAAACTAAATATGTCCTAATTGGATGTGTGTAACTACTTCCTGACTCCTATCTTTTTCCTTCTCCAATCCAACCCCTACACTGCTATTGATATGCTTTTTTAATGAACATTGCTAATTAGATTATTTCCCTTAAAAATCTTTGAGTATATCCCTGTTATCTAAAGACAAAGGATCTGCTTCTTGATATTCCATAAAAGGTTCTTTGCAATGTACCATACTTCAAAGTCTAAAGGTCTTTCATGTTCTATGAGTTTATATTTTGTCTTCTCTCTCTGGAATGCCACATTACTTGTCCCATCCAGATTCTACCTTTAAAATCAGTACAAATGCCAACCCTCCCATCATCCCATACATCTGCACTCTCCCACCAATTTATTACCTTTACATGTTTCTGAATCGCTATTTACATCGTCCTTAATATATGGCATAACAATTTGTTTTTACACTTCTCTTCCAGTTAAAGAAAGAAGCCTTGGAAAAAACTTTAAAAGGTAGCAGATCTTTTCGTCTCCAGAACATAGCACAGATTCTACTATGTGGTATATGTTTGCTGAATCATTGAGTGATGGAAGAGAGTAGGGGGAAGCAAATAAACAACATAGTATATTAGTATGTTAAGTTAAAATATATCTTAGGGATGGGTGTATTAAAAATACAGCAAAACAGACTTCTGGGAAAAATTAGGATAAAAACTAAAGGGAAGGAGGAAAAATAAGGTGCTGAGTGAGGTACTGAGTGGTATCTAGGGAAAATAAAAAGAAATAAAAACGTAAGGAGAGGTTTAGAGCTTTGTACAAATGTGTCCAATAAAGCCTGTAGCTTTGAAAATTTTAGGCTTATTTCTCTCACATGTCTATCTTATTAGGAAAAATGTAATAATGTGATTCATTTAACCAGATAACTACTTGGCAATGCTTTTCTACAATTCTTAGATAATTAACATAAAATCCATCAAGGACTCAATAAAGTGGAGCCTTACTCCCTTAGTATCACATTTGAGTTGGCCAAGGGTCAATTTTCAAACTACCTGCTACTTAGATGACTTTCCACAAGAGGATTAGGCCTGCAAATATTGGAGAGAATAACAGTTAAAGTACAGCTTGCCTAAAATGGGGTGGAGTAGAAAAATAAGGAATAAAAGAAATGACAAAATATTACACATTTTGTTTGAAAAACTGAACATAGAGATAGAAGCTTTGTGTTGAGTTCTGAATTTGCTAGTATCTTGTCATGAACTCTTGGATAAATCTTTTAATCTCCTTAATTCTCATCAGTAAAACAAAGGTGCTGGTGCCTTACAAGATTGTTATAGTGATTAAACTATTATGCATGTGAAAGTAACTTGTAGATTTTAATATACTATGTCAATGTAAATATTTTATTTTTTTACAATTTGCCCACAGTGTCTTTGTTTTGCTATAAAAAGTTGAAAAGAATGTAAGTTAAGTGTATAACTGTAAAAATAAGTCAAATCACTCTTGCTTTAGATAATTCTATACTTGTTGATGCAGGAAAGCACTTGTTCATAATACCAAAAGAAAATAAGTGAAGGAGAGCTTAGACTTTCCTCTTAAAGTTCAGAAACTACTTTAATTTCTCTTCAGTGTTATGCTTTCCCACAGGCAGTTTATAATGCCGTGTACACTTAGAGCAGACATATTGTACAGTGAAATTGTGCAAAACATTCAGGAAAATGCTCATCTGAGACATAAGCACTTCTTGTTTCCTGCTCATATTTTCAATAAAGCCATATTATTTCAAGTTAAATTACTCAAAATGTGACTAAACACGTGCTTGGTAAGGCAACATAAAATGGAAGTGTTTCCTTTTAGTTCAAGAAAGAGAGAATATGAAGGCATTCTGAAGTTTCTTTATTTATCTGACTATCTCAGGGATGGAGCTAATTAAGTTGCCATTGAACTTATATCTGCCAATTCTCATGACCCATGCCAAGTTCTCTTTGCTACCATGTCCCAGGTCTTCCTGCCTTTATTTATTTTTTTCATTTAAGATGTCCAAAAATTATTTCCTTTCCTACTCTTCCTCTCAACTTCTCATTTTTCTTGTCTTCTCCATTGAGGGAGAGAAGCCACAAAACAGGAAATTATTTTGGCACATCATACTCATGCCAGGATAAACAATCATTTTTAAAATTAATGGGGAAATATACTAACCTTCACTTTCTTTCCCATTCATGGTCCCCAATGTACAAAGAGGACTAAAAAGATTCATCAACTCTTTGGACAGGTTTATACCTATTCACATAGGAACCAGCTTTTAAATGTATCAACAAGAGATATATTTCCTCATATCTGTTTTAATACATATTGCTGAAAAGTTTAATTTTTTGAATGTTTGCTTATCAATATAAAATCATGAGAAGTTAATAGATACAAGTGTCTAGACTGGTAAATATCATGTATTAACTAACAAGATTTTAAATCCATTTAGGACTGAGTACACATTTGCTTCTTTTTCTGGGTATGCCAAAGTGCCAAGCACTCAAAATAGAAGTTTAATAAGCAACGCATTGAATTGAGTTAATTTTTTTCTTATTGATACCATATTTATTTGTCTTCCCTCTGTCAAATACTGAGCCAGCCACTCTCCCCAGACTGCCTGGAGAGGTATAGGAAAGGGAACACACAGGATAGATGAGGCACAGGAGACAGAATAATTATGGGATGTGGAGTGGCTCCTTCACAAAATGAAAAGGATGAGAAAGGCCACCATCAGGCAAAAGAGCCCCATGGCCTCAGAGAGGGCAAAGCCCAGAATGGTGTAAGAAAAGAGTTGTTGCTTCAGAGAAGGATTCCTGGCATAACCAATGGTGAAGATCCCCAAACAGTCCCAAACCCAACCCTAGAAACAGCCACCTCAACTTTGGCAGCCCCAATCCCAATGAACTTGGCTGCTGTGTCGATGTGCCTAGAGATGGTACTGGGTTGGAAGCTGCATCTGGGGATAAGTGTGGTCAGTGAGCATGGAGCTGCCAAACTGCTGAGTTCCCATCTGTCAGCATCTTGGGTTGTTTCAGCAACACTATAGAGAATGGTCAGCTCAGCAGCTGAGAGGCGCGCCTGACCAGGGAGGGAGAGGAGGCGAACTTGGTGCAGGTATACATTTTCAGAGGGTAAGGGGCTGTGGAAGGAGCACTGCTCCCAGCGTAGAGAAGGCAGAGACGGGAGGATGAATTGCATTAAATTTAACCTATTTCTAATTCAAGAGAAACATGTGAATCACAGAAATGGTATCTACTTCAGGTGAGAGTACGCAGTGATCTAAGGGGAATAAAAATCAAGAATATTTGCCTATGACTGTCTTGTTTACAGCATAATTGATAAGAGGTTTTCTAGATGAAAGGCTCATATGGTAATGTTAAGTAGAGCAAACTGGCTAAAGTGCATCATTTCCATAACTCTTCCTAATTTCTTCTCATCTTTTGGTTTTGATAGAAAGAGGGGCCAAAACATCACAACAGCTATGAGTATTTGACTTATGGAATCTTTTTATACATTGGTGCACAACAGACATATGCAAGGACACCAAATGTCTGCTACCTTGACCATGTTTTCAGTATAGCTGAAAGTAAATGCTTAGTTGTAGAATAACTCCAACCTTATTTTTTTGCTTTCCCTTTTATTATGACCAAGTTGCTGACCAAGTTATCATGTATTGTTACCCACAAAGTGACAATCTTTTGTGAAGAGAATGATGTTGATCTTTGCTTTGATTCCATTTGGGGATATGCTATAACTGAACGTTTCAGCCCGTAACACAGTACATACTCAACATCAGGTCAAGACAGCCCATACAAATGAATTCTGGTTATGTAATATTGCTTGAAAGTTTTAAACAGTTGGCAAGACACTGTTTCAAAACACTTTATAATTGAATACAAAAAATGCTCTTAGGGTAAATAATGTGTTTTGCACAGTTGGATTTCAGTGTGAATTTACCAGAGTCCAGCTTGAGAAAGGGTGTGCAACTATATGAATTATGTACACCGAGCATTCCAGTCCTTTGTGCATATTTACAAATCCTCACATCCCCTTCACACCACAGCTGGTGCTTGTTTCCACCACTGAGTTTTAAATAATTCAGTGCAATTCTTGAGAAATGGGGAATGTTTTGCATAATTTTGAAGCTTGATTACTATCTGTACCAAATGTTGCTGATCAGCAAGATGGCCTCAATGGGCATAGTGAAAATTCCCTTTAAATTGAAATTCAAAACAAATTCATTATCCCAAAATCTTAAAAAGAGGAAAATCATCACAACATAATTTTGAATTCAACATAGCAAAATTATGAAGATAGATTCTCAGTGCATTGTGAGAAAGAGGCCTATTTTGTGGGCTTTGCTTCTGAGCTATTAACAAGGAATAAGACTTCCTTGGGGTAACATATTCAGAATTATGCCAAAATTTACCACTTCTTTTTCTGTGGTAATATTCATTCTTTAATGGGGACTCCTCTCTCTCTTTCCATCCCCAAGAATTTTTATTAAGGTAAAAGTAAAAATTATTTTGCAAAACATAGTAAACATCTCATTTGAATGCTCTTTGTATAAATTTTATTTGTAATTAAAGAGAACCCAATTCTTTAACTATATGAAAGGCAAATATAGCACAAGACTCATAAAAGATATCAAGGAGTACTTGGTATAGGAATGAATTATTTCTAGTATGAAAAATGATTATACTTTTGAGCATACTAAGAGACAACTCAGGTTCAGAAAAAAAAGGAAAAAAGGGGGACCAAAGAAAAGAGACGTTAGCTAGGGAAACTAATGCCTCTAAGCATTTTCCTTAAGACATTAGATTTAAAGGAGGGGCTAACTCTTACACCTTATGCACAGAGTCCTAGAAGATGGAAACTGGGTTTGAGGGTGGTGGGAAAGAAATCACAGACATCATTTAGTCCTACTCAGAAGCATTACTATCAGAAAGGATATAGTATTCATGAATGAGGACAGCTTTCTTATTCTATCTTCTGTCTCTTAAATGAATAGGGCAGTAGTCAGTAAGTCAAGCAGGGTAAATAAACCTCTAGATCTGAGAAGAAACTATGAACAAATGGCTGTCCTTATACCTGCCTGAATGGTCAGATCAATACACATGAAAAAAAAAACTCTCTATGCTATATAAAGCAATAGTTCTGCTACTCAAGAAAGTCCTGTCAAAGAGGTCTAGTTATCCAGAGGATTTTGAATCCTGAAATTTTTGATGCATCATATTTATGCAATACTTCGGCTACATTTGCAAGGCACTTTATGATATCTCCCACTATCTTTGCCTACTCTCCAGGACCTGGAAATTTCCTTGTTATGTCTACATAGAGGTTTTCCCAGCAAAAATGCTATGGCCAAGTATACTGTCTTTTTGGAAACATGAAATTTATTAGATTTATTCCATGTGAATTTGCTGATCTGCTTGGATATCCCATGGAGGGAGGGCTTATTTATTTATTCAGTGACTTATCCCAAGCAATGCCTGAACAGAGTAAGCCCTCAATAAATATTCATTGAATAAAATGAAAGAATGGGGGTAACGTGGTGGAGTAGGGAGCTCAGTCTGTCCTCCAAGACAGCTAGTAAACAGTCAGGAACTTGCTGAAACCACATTTTGGGGGCACCAGAAGACTCTTCACCATCCAAGGAAGAGTAGAAGGAAGAGACTGATACACTGTCATGAAGATCTGTGACTAGAGCTCACCACACTGTGGAGGCGGATGCTCATCCCCTGTATACATGGCATCTAGGGCCTGGCTGGAAATAAAAGCCCCTTTCTCCAAGAATGGTGAGGGACATAGCCAAATGCTGATCACAACTTTTGTTTAGCAAACTCAGATTGCTGGGGCCTGGCTCTGAGGGCAGCCATAGTTTCAACCAACTGAGGACAGAAAACAGCCAGTAGCCTCTGTTTGAACCCCACCCCTGACAGGTGGAAGCAGAGGTGATTTAGAGACCGAGTACCTTCTTGGAGTTGTAGAGAACAGGTTATTCTTCTCTAAGAACAGGGGTGGGGATGGGAGGAATGTTCCAGTACTAACTGTAGCTTTTGATTAACAAACGTGGATCAATCAGTCCTAAAACTAAGCCTGTAGCCTTTGTTTCAACTCCACTTTTGAAGGAGTGGAAGTAGGGCTGATTTAGAGACATAGTGCCTTCTTGGGGCTATGGGAAACAGTTGCTTAAGTAGCTCTTACCCAAGACGGGGGTGGTGGTGGGGTGGTGGTGGTGTCATGGCTAAGCACAGATCACAGCTTTGCATCAGTGAATTCAGATCACTGGATCTCATCTCTGAGCTATAGTTTCAACCCACCCCAAAAAAGTGTCTGACAGCCTCTGTTTCAACCATGTCCCCAGTAGGGGTAGAGTTGTTTAAGACTTAAAAGCCAAGTACCACCTTAGCACAGTGGGGAACAGTTTACTGAAATGTACCATCTGCTGGGCAGACCTGGAAAGCAGATTTGGGGAACCACCTAAGAGAAGTATGGCATCTTTCTGGGTCTCCTTCCCAAGGCACTTTGCAACTGATCTACACTACTTTGCTGGCTTTTGGTCCAATTTTGACTGAGAAATACTGATTTTGAAAAGTTCCCACCAAGGTGACCCTCCTCCCAAAATTTGCCCTCCAGGAAAAAGTGGTTAGAGATAAGAAAAGGAGTGTTTAAAAAATATAGCGGTAACTAAATAAAAACAAAACAAAACAAAATTGAACAGATCAACATTCCCGGAGAAGGAAAAGGGGAAAGGAAACTTTCTTCTGGGATGACCAATTACACAAATATTGCAATTACAAAAATTGTACCACAATCCAGGGCAAAGATGAGATCAATAAAAGCTGGGAAAATCTGATCAGTTAAACATAAGCAACTCAACAGGTCTGGAATAAGCTGTACCAAGTGTCAAAGAATTGCCTTGGCACAAAGATATTCAATAAGGCAACCCTAGGCCAGAGAGAAAAGCTGACCTTCAGAGTAAACTTATCAAGATAATCAGATGCCTAGACATCAGCAAAAATTACAAGTCACACTAAAACCAGAAAGAAATGGCCCAGTCAAAGAAACAAATGAAAAGTCAGAGAAGACTCAGAATTTGAAACAACTAATCCAATATGTTCAAAGAAATCTCCTAAAACAATTCAAGGAGATGAAGGGACACATGGCTAAAAAAATAAAGTATATTAAGAACACAGCAGTAAGCACAAATTTTTGTACTTTTGAAAATATAAAAAGAAACAGAAGGGCAGGCCATGGTGGCTCAGCAGGTAGAGTTCTTGCTTGCCATGCTGGAGACCCAGGTTCAATTCCTGGTGCCTGCCCACACACACACACACACAAATGATGGGAATGAAAGACACAATGATGGAGATTAAAAATATACTAGAAGCACCAGACAGCAGATTTGAATAGGCAAAAGAAAGAAGCAGTGATATAGAAGACAATAGAGTTGAAATCTTAGAGACAGAAGAGCAGATGGAGAAAGAATGGAAAAAATTGAACAGAGCCTCAGGGATTTGAATGACAGCACAAAATATACAAACATGCATGGCATGGGTGTCCCAGAAGGAGAAGAGAAGGGAAAAAAGGGGAGAGAGAATGTTTGAGGAAATAATGATCCTTAAATTCCCAACTCTTATGAATGACATAAATAATACATGTTTAAGAAGCACAGAGTACTCCAAACAAAATAAATCCTAATATACCTAGTCAAGACACATACTAATCAGAACGTCAGTTGACAAAGGAGAGAATGCTGAAAGCAGCAGGAAAAAAGTGATTCATCACCTAAGAGGGAAACACAATAGGACTAAGAAACCATGGAGGTGGAAATGTATGTAACACTTACACTAGTGAAAGAGAAAAATTGAAACCAATAATTCTTTATGCAGCAGAACTGTCCTTCAAAAATGAGGGGGAGTTTAAAATATTCATGAACAGAAACTGAGAGTTTGCCAACAAGAGATCTATCCTAAAAGATATACTAAAGGAAGTTCTACTGAAAAGAAAAGACAGGAGAGAGAGGCTAAGAGTAGTGTGTACAAAAGAAGATTCTTAGTAAGGTCTACTGAAGGAATAAAAGGAGAGATGAAAATGATATAGGGCACATAGAAACAAAAGAATAAAATGATTGAAGTAAGTGCTGCCTATATCAAACACCCTGATCAAAAGACACAGATTGGCTTAAACCAATGTCAGATTGGTTTAAGAAAATATGATCCAACTATATGCTGCTACAAGAGACTCACCTTAAGTCAAGGACCAAAATAGGTTGAAAGTGAAAGGTTTTGGATATAATGGGAAGAGGAACAAAATTGAAGTAGATGAATGAGGGAGAAAATAGAAGATGAAGTCAAAGAAGCAACAAGAGTCCAGATTATATAAAGTTATAGAAATCATTGTAAAGATTTTGACTTTTATTCTGAGAGAAATGAGCCATTGGATGGTTTGGGACAGAGAAGTGACATGAGCTATACTGAGCTGACTTATCCTAATCCTAAGTGTTAGGATTACTGTAGCCCCCAAATTAAAAAGACTGAAAAAGACAGGATAATCAGGGACAGCAGTCATATGAGGTCTATTGCAAAAATTTAAGTGAGATATTTTCATGGTCAGCTTCAAGTGTCAACTTGGCCAAGTGGTGGTACCTGTTTGTCTGGTTGGGCAAGTGCTGGCCTGTCTGTTGCTATGAGGGCATTTCATAGAATTAGATCATGATCATGTCAGCTGCATCCACTGCGGATTCCATTTGTAATCAGCCAAGGGGAGTGTCTTCTGCAATGAGTGATGCTCAATCTAATGACTGGAAGCCTTTTAAAGAGGATTCAGAAGAGAAAGGCTCTCTTCCTGCTTCAGCCAGTGAGCCTCTCCTATGGAGTTCATCCAGACCCTCCATCAGATTCGTCAGCTTCACAGCCTGCCCTGCGGATTTTGGACTCTGCATTCCCGCAGTCATGTGAGTCACTTTTATAAATTTTATATTTGCGAGTATTCCCTGTTGATTCTTTTTCTCTAGAGAACCCTAACTAATACATCTTGGTGGCAGGAGTGGTTCTTAAGAAACAAAACCTTAAAAATGGGTTTTTATGAATGGTTTTCTACTCTGACTGGACTCAAAGGCACTAAGGACTCTGATTCCCATAATCAGAATGACACTCCCAATCCATGGAGTGAGTTGGCAAAAAAGAAGTCAAAATATCACCATTTGATTCTCCTAATGCTTCGCTTGTATGAAGCCAGGCTCTGGGGGATAATGTTTTTCACACCTTTAAAGAGTTTTGTGGAAATAAGAGGTATAGAGATGTTGGCTGGTTGTTGTTAGATACACTGAATACATTAAGGAGTGAAAGGTATAGGCTTAAGGCTAAATATGAGAAGCTTAAGTTTAAGTGCTGTCTGACAAATGTAGAAGTTTCTATGAGTGCCCTGAAGGAAAATCTTATTTCCTACAGCTGTAAACTTGAATCTCTGAAAATCAGACTCAGAATCTTATTGTTAGAGTAGCAACTTTACAACATAAACTGAAATCACAATGTTGATGGTGTCTGTTGCCATTAAAGTGAGGGCATTGTTTGGAAAGGAGTGGGATCCTGAAAAATGGGATGGTGACATATGGATTGATAATGATGTCGGGGGTGAGGTTGAAACCCTAGATCATGCTGAGTCTTCTCTAGAGAACCCTGTAATAGTCTACCATGAGGATATAGCCACCCCACCTTCAGCCTGTCTTGAGGAGTTGGCCATCAAACCTCCTCCCGGAGAGATTAGCCCTAGAGTGATAAATCCTGTTCCACCAGATAAAAACTGCAAATGAATGCCCTGAAGCAAATGGCTTGGAAGATATTTCTAATTCTTTTTATGACCTACCCCCAGCACCCCTCATTACTTCCAGACCTATAACTAGACTAAAGTCCCAACAGGCTCCTAAAGGTGAGGTGCAAAGTATCACACATGAGGAGGTATGCTATACTCCAAAAGAACTGTGTGAGTTTTCCAATTTATATAGACAGAAATCAAGGGAATATGTGTGGCAATGGATTTTAAGGGTGTGGGATAATGGTGGGAGGAATATAAGGCTGGATCAAGCTAAATATATTGATATGGGCCCACTAAGCCGAGATTCTGCTTTTAATGTTATAGGTTGAGGGGTTAGAAAAGGCATTAACAGTTTGTTTGGATGGTTGGCTGAAACATGGATCAAAAGGTGGCTGACATTACCTGAGGTTGAAATGCCAGAACTGCCCTGGTATAATGTAGATTAGGGGATCCAGAGGCTTAGAGAGATTGGGATGTTAGAGTGGATTTATCTTGCAAAGCCTGCTCTTACACCCCAGGAATGTCTGGAGGATGCACCTTTTACCAGAACAGTGACAAATAAATTTGTGAGACTAGCACCATCATCCCTGAAGAGCTCTGCAGTTGCAATTCTCTGTAGGTCAGATATTACTGTGGGAACTGCTGTCACTGAGCTGAAATCTTTAAACACAATGGGGATGACAGCATCCCAAGTTGGCAGAAGCCAGGTGGCAGCACATAAACACCAAAGACAGAGTAGACGTGGCTATTATAATAGACAGGAAACTCAAAGCAGGAGTCAAAATTATATGACTCACAGAGATTTGTGGCATTAGCTAGTAAATCATAGGGTACCTAGAAATACAATAGATGGGTAGTCTACGAAATTCTTGTTTGAGCTGAATAAACAAGAGTTCTAGGTCAAGTGACCAGAAGTCTAACCTGAATTACAAAAACACAGAGTCATGGCCCCTTAATCAATTTCCAGACTTGAGACAGTTTACAGACCCAGAGCCCCTTGAATGAAGGGGAAGCCAGGTCCCTTGGGGGAGAACCTTGTTGCACTGCCACAAATTTATACTGTTAATCTTCCACCAAGCCTTCCCCAAGGAGACCGATGGCTTTTTACCAGCGTAACTGTGCATTGGGGAAAGGAAATGCTCAGATATTTTGGGGATTATTAGACATGGTTCAGAAGTGACATTAATTCCAGGGGGCCCAAAACGTCACTCTGGTCCACCAGTCAGAGTGGGGCTTATGGAGGCCAGGTGATCCATGGAGTTTTAGTTCAGGTCCATCTCACAGTGGGTCCAGTGGATTTCATTCTGCAGTTATTTCCCCAGTTCTAGAACACATAATTGGAATAGACATACTGAGCAAACGGGAGAATCCCCACATTGGCTCTCTAACTTGTGCAGTGAGGGCTATTATGGTGGGAAAAGTCCAGTGGAGGTCACTAGAACTGTCCCTACCTAGAAAAATAGTAAATCAGAAGCAATACCAGATCCCTGGAGGGATTGCAGAGATTGCTGTCATTCTTAAGGACTTGAAGAATGCAGGTGTGATTCCCACCTCATCCCCATTCAACTCTCCAGTTTGGACGGTGCAGAAAACTGATGGGTCTTGGAGGATGACAATGGATTATCATAAACTTAACCAGGTGGTAACTTCAATTGTAGCTGCTGTTCCAGATGTGGTGTCATTGCTTGAACAAATCACCTGGTATGCAGCTGTTGATCTGACAAATGCTTTTTTCTCAATAGCTATTAGTAAGGACCACCAGAAGCAGTTTGCTTTCAGCTGGCAAGGTCAGCAATATACTTTCACTGTCTTACCTCAGGGGTATATCAGCTCTCTAGCCCTATGTCACAATCTTGTCCGCAGGGACCTTGACCATTTCTCCATTCCACAAGATGTGACACTGGGCCAGTATGTTGATGATATGTTGATTGGGCCTAGTGAGCAAGAAATAGTAACTACTCTAGACTTAGTGGTAAGGCATTTGCATGTCAGAGGATGGGAGATAAATCCAACAAAAATACAGGGGCCTTCCACCTCAGTGAAATTTCTAGGTGTCCAGTGGTGTGGGACATGTTGAGGTATTCTTCTAAGGTGAGGTATAAGTTGCTGCATCTGGCCCTTTTTCTATGACCAAAAAAGAGGCACAGCGCCTAGTTGGCCTCTTTGGAATTTGGCGACAACATACTCCTCATTTGGGCATGCTACTCTGGCCCATTTATAGAGTGACCAGAAAAGCTGCTAATTTTGAGTAGGGACCTGAACAAGAGGAGGCTCTGTGACAGATCCAGGCTGCTGTACAAGCTGCTCTGCCACTTGGACCATATGATCCAGCAGATTCAGCGGTGCTGGAAGTGTCAGTGGCAAATAGAGATGCTGTTTGGAGCCTTTGGTAGGCCCCTATAAGAGAATCACAATGCAGACCCTTAGGATTTTGGAGCAAAGCCTTACCACCTGCTGCAGATAATTACTCTTCTTTTGAAAAACAGCTTTTGGCCTGCTACTGGGCCTTAGTAGAGACTGAATGCTTAACCATGGGCCACCAAGTTACCATGAGATCTGAGTTGCCTATCATGAGCTGGGTGTTGTCTGACTCACCAAGCCATAAAGTTGGACATGTGCAGCAGCACTCTGTTGTGAAATGGAAATGGTATATACGAGATAGGGCCAGAGAAGGTCCTGAAGACACAAGTAAATTACATGAGGAAGTGGACAAAATGCCCATAGTCTCCACTCCTGCCATATTACCTTCTCTTACCCAGACTAGCTATGGCCTCTTGGGGAGTTCCTTATAGTCAGTTGACTGAGGAAGAGAAAATTTGGACCTGGTTTATAGATGGTTCAGCATGATATGCAGGTACAACCCGAAAGTGGACAGCTGTAGCACTTCAACCCCTTTCTAGGGTGTCCTTGAATGAAAATGGTGAAGGGAAAACCTCCCAATGGACAGAACTTTGAGCAGTGCACCTGGTTGTTCATTTTGCTTGGAAGGAAAACTGGCGAGAGGTGTGTTTGTTTACTGACTCATAGCTGTTGCTAGTGGTTTGACTGGATGGTCAGAGACTAGGAAAGACCATAATTGGAAAATTGTGACAAAGAGGTCTGGGGAAGAGGTATGTGGATAGACCTTTCTGAGCGGGCCAAAAACATGAAGATATTTGTGTCCCATGTGAATACACACCAGAGGGTGACTTCAGCAGAGGAAGGTTTTAACAATCAAGTAAATAAGATGACCTCTTCTGTGGATACCAGTCAGTTGGTTTCCCCAATAACTCCTGTCATTGCCCAATGGGCTCATGAACAAAGTTGTCATGGTGGTAGGGATGGAGGTTACGCATGGGCTCAGCAACATGGAGTTCTGCTCACCAAGCTAAAGACACTGCTGAGTGCCCAATCTGCCAGCAGCAGAGACCCACACTCAGCCCCCGATATTTCACCATTCCCCGAGGTGACCAGCCAGCTACATGGTGGCAGGTTGATTACATTGGACCACTCCCTTTGTGGAAGGGACAGTGATTTGTTCTAACTGGAATAGACACATACTCTGGATGTGTGTTTGCTTTCCCTGCATGCAATGCTTCTGACAAAACTACCATCTGTGGGCTTACAGAAGTCCTTAACCATTGTCATGGTATTTCACAGCATTGCTTTTGATCAAGGAACACACTTCACAGCAAATGAAGTGTGGTAAAGGGCACATGCTCATGGAATTCTCTGATCTTACCATGTTCCCCATCATCCAGACACAGCTGGGTTGATAGAATGGTGGCATGGCCTTTTGAAAACTCAATTATGGTGTCAACTAGGTGGCAATACCTTGAAGGGCTGGGGTAATGTTCTGCAGGAAACTGTATATGCTCTGAATCAGCATCCACTGGATGGTGCTGTTTCTCCCAAAGCCGGAATCCATGGGTCCAGGAATCAAGGGGTGAAAATGGAAGTGGCACCACTCACTATTACCCCTAGTGATCCACTAGGAAAATTTTTGCTTCCTGTCCCTGTGACCCTAAGCTCTGTTGGTCTACAGGTTTTAGTTCCAAAAGGGGGAGTGCTTCCACCAGAAGAAACAATGATTACATTGAACTGGAATCTAAGACTGCCACCTAGTCACTTTGGGCTACCCATGCCCCTGGATCAACAAGCCAAGAAGGGGATTATATTATTGTCTGGGCTGATTGGTCTTGACTTGGGGGGGGGGCAGGGGAATAGGACTACAACTACACAATGGAGGTAAAGAACAGTTTTCTTGTAATGTAGGAGATCCCCTAGGGCTTCTTTTAGTACTGCCATGCCCTGCGATTAATATCAATGGAAAACTGCAACAACCCAATCCAGGTAGGACTACCAATGGCTCTGTAACTTCAGGAATGAAGGTTTGGGTCACCCCACCAGGCAAACAGTCACGGCCAGCTGAAGTGCTTACTGAGGGTAAAGGGAACATGGAATGGGTAGTGGAAGAACGTAGTGATAAATAAGAACTATGACCACGTGTGCAGAAAAGAGGACTGTAATGCTGTTATGTTCATGTTATACTATTTAAGTTGTAAGATATCAAGTTCAAGAATGAATATTCCCCAAAGACTTGCACCCTATTCTGGAGAGATTTAATGTGTTTCCAGTTATATGCAAGGCAGTTGAGTATTGTTAGGTGAAAGAAAAAATGTGCATTTTATTGATTTTTTTTTTTTTAGAAATTAGGTATGGTATAAGGAGATATGTATAGCTGCCATGTTGACAAAAGGTGGATTGTCATGGTCAGGTTCATGTGTCAATTTGGTCAAGTGATGGTACCTGTTTGTCCGGTTGGGCAAATGCTGGCCTGTTTGTTGTAATGAGGACATTGCATAGAATTAAATCTTGATCATGTCAGCTGCATCCACAGCTGATTCCATTTGTAATCAGTCAAGGAGAGTGTCTTCTGAGATGAGTGATGCTTAATCTAATGACTGGAAGCCCTTTAAGGAGGATTCAGAAGAGACAGGCTCTCTTCCTGCTTTGGCCAGGAGCCTTCCTTGTGGAGTTTGTCCAGACCCTCCATCAGAATCATCAGCTTCACAACCTGTCCTGTGGATTTTGGACTCTGCGTTCCTACAGTTACATGAGACACTTTAACAAATTTTATATTTGCAGGTGTTTCTTGTTGATTCTTTTTCTCTAGAGAACCCTAACTCATACAGACCCTATATATTTATAAAAAGGACAACTCACCACAAAGACATAACAATCATAAATGTTTATGCACCTAACCATGGTACTCCAAAATACATGAGGTAAACAATAGCAAAACTGAAGGGAGAAATAGACATCTTTATAACAATAGTTGGAGACTTCAATAGACCACTCTCATTAATAGATAGAACATCTAGACAGGATCAATATGGAAACAGAGAACTTAAATATTGTGATAAATGAATTAGACCTAACAGTCATGTAGAAACATTGCTCACCAAAAAGCAGAATGTGCATTCTTCTCAAGTCCTCATGGATCATTTTACAGGACAGATCAATATTTGGTCACGAAACAAGTTTCAATAAATTGAAAAGACTGAAATTATACAAAGCACTTTTTCTGACTTTAATGAAATGAAGATGCAAATAAATAAGAGGCAGAGAACTGGAGAATTCACAAATATATGGAGATTAAACACATTCTTTAAAAATGGGTTAAAGAATAAATTGCAAGAGAAATCAGTAAATATCTCAAGATGAAGGAAACGAGAGTACAACACATCAAAACTTATGTGATGGAGTGAAGGCAGTGCTGAGAGGGAACTTTATAGCCCTAATCACCTACATTAAAAAGAAAGAAAGAGCTAAAATCTAAGCCCTAGTTGTCCACCTTGGAGGAAGTAGAAAATGTACAACAAAATAACCCCAAAGCAAGCAAGGAGGAAGGAAACAACAAAAATTAGAGCAGAGATACATGAAATTGACAACAGCAACAACAAAAACTAATAGAGAGAACCAACAAAACCAAGAGTTGATTCTTTCAGATCAATAAAATTCACAAACCCTTAGCTAGACTGACAAAGGAAAAAAGAGAGAAGATGCTAATTAAAATATCATAAATGAGAAGGGTCATTGCTACTGACCCCACAAAAATAAATAGATTATAAGAGAATAGTATTAACAACTGTATGCCAACAACTTTTAGACAACATAGATGAAATGGGCAAATTGTTAGAAACACATGAAAAACCTACACTAAATCCAGAAGATATGTAGTACCTGAACAGACCAATTACAAGTAAATAGATTAAATCAGTCATCAAAAACCTCCCAACAAAGAAAAGTCCAGGACCAGATGGCTTTACAGGTGAATTTTTTCAATCATTCCAAAAAGAATTAATACCAATCCTGTTCAAACTTCTGCAAAAAAAAAAAAAAAAATGAAGGGGAGGGACCAGTATATAACTCATTCTATGAAGGCAATATTACTATAATATCAAAGCCACATAAAGGTACTACAAGAACAGAAAACTATGACCAATTTTTCTAATGAATATAGGTACAAAAATCCTCAACAAAACACCTGAAATTCGAATTCAATAGCACATTAAAAGAATTACACACCATGATCAAGATGGTTTTTTTCTCGGATATGCAAGGGTAATTCAACAGTAGAAAATAAACTTATGGAACACACCACGTTAACAAATAGAATGGGGAAAATAAATGATCATCTTGATGCAGAAAAGACATTTGAAAAAAATCTAGCATCCTCTTTTGATAAAAACACTTTAAAAGGTAAACATGGAAGGAAACTTTCTCAACATGATAAAGGGCATATAAGGAAAAACCCACAGCTAAAAATCACACTCAATAGTGAAGGAAGATAAGCTTTCCCTCTGAGATCTGGAAAAAGACAAAATGCTCACCATCACTATTGTTGTTGATCATTGTACTAGAACTCTGGCTAAGGCAGTTAAGCAAGAAGAAGAAATAAAGACATCCAAATTGGAAAGGAAAAAAGTAAAACTTTCAATGTTTGCAGATGCCATGATCTTATATACAGAAAGTTCTGTAAAAAATCTACTACAGAGCTATGAAAGTTAATAAATGAGTTCAGCAAAGTGGTGGAACACAAGATCAACATGCAAAAATCAGCAGTGTTCTATGTGCTAGTGATGAGCAATCTGAAAAGAAAAATCAAGAAAAATTCCATTTACAGGGCCAAATAAAAGAATCAAATATCTACGGATAAATTTCAGCAAGGATGTAAAGGACCTGTACCCTGAACATGAAACATTTCTAAAAGAAATCAAAGATCTAAATAAAGGAAAGACATTGTGTGTTCATGCACTGGGAGACTCAATATGGTTAAGATGTCAATTCCACCCAAAATGCTTTATAGATTCAATGCAATCTCAATCAAAATTCCAACAGCCTACTACTTTGCAGAATTGGAAAAGCCAATTATCAAATTTATTAGGAAGGGTAAGGGACCCTGAACAGTGAAAAACATCTTGAAATAGAAGAACATTGGAACACTCACAATTCCTGACTGTAAAGCATATTACAAATCTACAGTGACCAAAATAGCATAGTACTGTCATAAAGACAGATATATTGACATATGGAATCCAACTGAGAACTCAGATATATACCACTATTAATTACTGACAAAGCTGCAAACTCCATTCAAATGTGACACAACATACCTTTCAACAAATGGTTCTGGGAGCACTGGATAGCCACATCCTAAAAAGAAAAGAGGACTGTATCTCATACCCTATACAAAAATTAACTCAAAATGTATTAAAATTCTAAGTATGAGAGCCAGGTCTATAAAGCTCCTAGAAGAAAACGTAGGGAAGCATCTTCAAATCTTGTATTAGGCAATGTTTTTTGTTTTTAGATTTTACATCCAAAGCGCAAGCAGCAAAAGAAAAAATGGATAAATAGGACCTCCTCAAAATTAAATACTTTTGTGCTTCCAGGGCTTTGTCATAAAATGTAGAGAGCCTACTAAAATATTTGGAAACCACATATCTGATAAGGATTTAATATCCAGAATATATAAAGAAATATTACAATTCAACAATAAACACAACTCAATTTAAAAATGGACAAAAGACTCGAAGAAACATTTTTCCAAAGAGGAAATACAAATGGCTCGAAATACATAAAAATTGCTGAACATCACTAGCTGTTAGGGAAATGCAAATCAAAACCTCAATGAGATATTTCACACCTATTAGAATAGCCACTACTTAAAAGAGAGAGAGAGAGAGAGAGAGAGAGAGAGAGAGAGAGAGAGATAACTACAAGTGTTGAGAGGATGTGGAAAAATAAGAACAATCATTCACTGCTGGTGGGAACGTAAAATTGTGCAGCCACTGTGGAAGACAGTTTGGCAGTCCCTCAGGAAGCTAAGGAAGGAAAACTAGAGGATAAAATATGGGACTGTTTAACACAGTGAAACCTGTTGTGGACAATGACCATGGTTTAATAGAACCAATATAAGAATGTTCTTTCATGAGCTAAAACAATGTATGTCACTATTACAAGATGTTAATAATAGAGTGGTGTGTGGGGAAAATATGCCTAATACAATCCATGGACTACTGTTAATAGTAATAGTTTAATATTATTTCACCAATTGTATACATGCACCTCACCAATACTAAGGGGCAATAATGGGGGGCATAAGAGGTATAGGGTCTTTCTTTTTGAAGTAATGAAAATGTTCTAGAATTGTTTGTGGTATTGAATGCACAATTCTGTAATTATACTACAAGCCATTGATTGTACAATTCGGATGGATTGTATGTTGTGTGATTATAGCTCAATTAAAACTGCTGTAAAAAATAAAGGAATGGAGGTGTTACTTAATTTGTAGCAAACTTAAGTGGATATAATAAACCACACCATAATATGATTTATAATAATAAGAAAGACTTTTGACTGTATATGAAGGTGCAGAAGATAATTTCTACTAAAGATATCAGTCCTTCATTTATTACATTGCCATGTAAACATTCACCATCTGGGTTCTTCAAAGCCTAATAAAAGCATTGCATAAGGAATTGAAGGGGAGATAACAGGTGAAATTATAATACAGATAATATAAGTTTGATGAATAAGTAGCAGAAACCACAAGATAATTAAAATTTTCCCTGAATGAGAAAATCTATGCTTTCATTTCCTCTTATCATTTAGATTGTCAAGTATGGATCATACTTACTTTCCACATTTGCAACTTTAATTTGCAGAGTTTACAGAGTGAGAGTGATCTCCCTTCCTGCCCCTAAAACTCAAATAATTTATTGACGGATACCACAGAAGATGCCTATTCTGAGTAATCTCTTCTTGAACTTTAGTTCTGAATTACACTAATATTTTATTAGTGACTAGTTTCCATCCCAGTTGATTAATTAGCTGATTACAAAGCTTTTGGATACTGAAGCTGAATTCATAGGCTGTTGCTTTTGTGATTTTGGAGCTTCCATAACCTATCTATTCACTCCAGAAAATAATTCAGTATCTCTGTAGATGTCTGGTTCCCATCCTGACCGCTGGAAAAGGATTTTTGCAATTCATTGAGACCCACATTTGATATAATAATCAAGAACCTCATGAGGCAGGATAGACCAGGAACCTGAGAGGGAGAGAAGCCCTTGAGCAAGGACAGTGAATCAAGGTCAGGAAGACTATGTCCTCACACACTCATGTCCCAGGGCTACCCACTTATGGGAAACACCTGGGAGGCAGCTGACTCATCTAGAGTCAAACAATCCCCCACCTCAGTGAGTCATCTACAGAGAAAGATGGAGCCAACCAACCCACTGAACTATACTACCTATGACCTGACATTGCCCTGGTTAGAAGGAAAGAGAAGAGAAAGCCTTGATCAAGGAAGGGGAAAGGGGAATAAGTAAAGCTAATCTATAAAAGTAAATACCCCACATTTCCCATTGCCTATAGCCTTTGTTACCTCTCACTTTGGTAGAGGGCCCTGCATGTCACATGTGTTCTCAATAAATTTTCTCCCTGCTTATTCTGTGCTGTGCCCTTGAATGCTTTCTCATGGCATGGACAAGAACCTGGAAGCCAAAATATGGCAACACTAGTAAACAGTAGTTACTAGAAAGCAATTAGAGAAGTCCAGGGTTCCTCTAGTTCCTTCATCTTTCCAGGGAGCACATGGAACAGAAGTAATAAACTAAATTCCCATCTACCCTATGCTGTAGGAACATGTGCTGTGCCCTAGGATACCAGAATTTATGCCAAATTCTCATTTTTCCTTTCCCATCTGATATTGTAGGTATAGTAACAAAAAAAAAAAAAGAAAGAAAAATAAGTGAAACTTGAATCAGTTGGAGAAGGACTTTCATTTAGGACTCCATAATAGTAACTTAAAAAAAAAAAAGAAACAGCATGAATACCCTATTTATATTTGTTTCAAATCACATATGAAAGCAAATGCTAGGTATGAAAAACCTAAGCTAATGAATACACATTAACATAGATTGAAAAGTAACCAGCTAGGAATAGTAATAACAATATTTACTTCTGAAAATATCATACATATATTATACATACACAAAATGCACACTATTTTCTTAGCAGTTTGCAGTCTAATTAGAAGAGCTTAGATCAGACTAGGAAGGAAACTAGAGAAGGAAAATGGCCATAGATTCTAATTCTAGGTCTGGCCATCAACTCACACTTTGACTTAAAGCAAATAACAAGTTACCTGAAATTCAATACTTTTATTTATAAAATGTGCAAAATAACAAACTTTCCCCAAACTGAGATATCAAATGAGATGAGACACGTGGATTGTTTTGAAAATAGATATACAAATAAGAGAGCTATGGATTGCAAAAAACTGAAAAAGAAGAAAAGGAGAAGAAGAAGTAGAAATTCTAGAGGAATCCACTGCCCTCAATGCCTTGGTCTTTAATTTCCTCAGAAAATATCTTTTTCCCCTGGTCATCAAGACTGTGGAGTTATCAAACATAGTTTTCAATATATTGTAGGAATTACATTTTTTAGAGAAAGTCCAAAGCTTTGAAAGAAGGTGGTTCAAACTATCCTACATAAAAATAAAGTTTACAGTATAAATAAAATAAAATTAGAAAAATATAGTTTCTTAAAATGTTTGAGAATGTTTGCAATACATTACCCAGTGAATCTGAAGCCATTAAAATGAGTTTTAATAATTCAATTGCATTTTATTATCAAGGAAAGTCAATATTGTACCATCATAATATTTCAATCAGTAGAAGCAACAAAATTACCCTAAAAGAGAGTCTTATTAGTGTTGTTGAGTAAGTCAATAAAGGAGAAGTTCTTCTGCTTGAACATATACCGACTTCTTGATTCTGATTGTCCAATTAAGAAACTCGCATCATTAATTCCAGTCAAGTGATCGATACACTTTTCAAATGTAAAGCAGGTAATCAACTGTAAGGTTCTTGCATCTATTAAAACACAATGTCAAAATATGCCAATATTTGCGGGGATGATTAGAAGAACTGACTAGATCAGATTTCTTGGTAAACATTGCCCCTAATGTGATTTTCTGCTCTTTGGTTCCACAATCCATACAGGGACAGAGATGGCTGAAGTGCTTTTGTTAAAAGAAGAAAATGCCATGATGAATGAGCTTTGTTGAGCCTCCATTGTATAAATGCTTTGGATGTTCAGATGCTATTACCTAATATACGTGAAAGGACACAACTGTATCAGTTAGTAAGGTATTAAAAATAGTATGTTAGCCTGCTTCCTGCTATAGAGGAGACAGTGATACCCAGACCCCAGTTACATGTAATTTGAAGTCCAGAGGCAAGTGTATTACAGGTGTGCTGAGGCTCAGTGGCTATTCTGCCATCTACACAGTGTAGGCTTCATTCTGATGTTGGTTCTGCTGTGATGGAAAGTTTTCTGCCAATGGCAATTGGGAACACATGCTGTACTAGTTGATGGCTGGAAGGAAAGAGGGAGAACCCCTACCACAGGCATGAAATATCACTCTTTCCTTTCAGTCTTATTAGACAATTGAAATCATGAGTCCACCTTTGTACCAATATTAGTCATTGAGGATCCTTCTTTGGCATAGGGTGTTGGGCCACCTTTTTTGACATGTGCAGCATCAGTCTCTTTAAAAAGTAGCTGCTGCAGGGAGCATAGATGAGTGAAGTCCCAGCTGCCATCCCTCTGTATCCACCATTGTACTTGCCCTGAGGCCCAGCTTCCCACAGGCCATTCTCAGACAGTGCTCTTCCTGCAGGTACAGTGTAGAAGGATTCTCCAATGGGCAACATCTGAAGCTCTTCCTACTAGAGGAGTTCTCCTTCCTTTCTTTTTGCTCACAGTAGTCCTGTCTACAAGGAGAGATCTGAAAGTAGTCCTTGCATTTTACTGCTCCTGTTTTTAGTCTTTCACAAGGTTTTCTACCCCAAAGGTAAAAATGAAGGGTATTCTTCCTGGTAACAAAAAACAAAGGAAGCTTCACAGGTAGTGACAGGTCAATGATAAAATTTCCTGGGAAAGATCTAGGTGGTTTCTTAAGTACTTTCAAATGATAGCTATTTGGGTTTTAATTCAGTAAACATTAAAATTTTAGCCAAAAGTAAACATCACCTAAACTGTTTTCTGTTGTATACAGAAGATGTCAGACAAGAATTTTAATTTTATTAATTGGAAGAAAGAATAAGCCTGTTTCTATATTATTAATTATTGGCACCTTGGTTATTTATTTGCATTCATAAGGCATTTTATATTCTCAATATACTTCAGTTACTCACATTAATCTATGCAGCAACTTCATTAGTAGTTCAGTACTTCCTCCCTTCAATCCTATGAGATGATTAAAGTGGAACTCTAAGTACACTAGCATAATAAAATATTTTATGTACAAAGGCTATGTGCTGGTTTGAAAGGATTATGCACCCTAGAAAAGCCATGTTGTAATACTGGTCCATCTTGTGGAGGCAGGTGTTTCTTCTAATCCCTATGCAGTATTGTAGGTTGGAAATTTGATTCGATTATCTTCATTGAGATGTGATATGCCCAATTGTGGGTATTAACCTTTGATTAGTGGGAGATGTGAATCCACCCATTCCAGGTGGGTCTTGATTCATTTACTGGAAACCTTTAAGAGAGGAAACATTTTGGAAAAAGCTTCAGAACCACAAGAACCATGAGAACCCACACAGTCAGAGACCTTTGGAGATGAATTAGGAAAATTCCTTAGGGGGAGCTACATAAAACAAGAAGCCTGGAAAGAAAGCTAACAGATTTTGCTATGTTCACCATGTGCCTTTCCAGTTGAGAGAAACCCTGAATATCATTAGACTTCTTAAGCCAATGTATCTTTCCCTGGATGCCTTAGATTAGGAGTTTCTATAGACTTGCTTTAATTTGGACATTTTCATGGCTGTAGAACATATAAACTTGCAACTTCATAAATTCCCCTTTTAAAAGCTGTTCCATTTCTGGTATATCATATTCTGGCAGCTTGCAAACTAGAACAGGCTAGAAATTTCAAGTATTGCTTTTGTTTTTTTAAAAGAAGTTGCTGCCTATTGTTTTTACTGCTTCATTTTAATCATAGACACACTCATATATTTTTTTCTTCTAGAAGCTGGAGAAAAGGTAATGTGCATATATGTGGCAGGTGTGTGTCTGTATGCATATGTATGTTATGTGTGTTAGCCATATTCCTCAATGTCTGACTATAACACTAATTCTATTTCCTCTCATAATCAGAGGCCAGTAAGAAGTTTGAGATATATTAGAAGAAATTGAAAAAAAAAGTCCAAGGAATCTATACTAAATGAAACTATATTCCAGGAATGTGCTTATAGGAAAAATTAATCAACTGAACTTTCTTTTTGATGCTCTATGTGAAAGAAAACAGTATTGAAACTTATCACAGAGGATGGAACATCCTCTCAGGCAAGACAGAGACATCCTGTCCTGTACAGAGAACTTCAAGATCATATGATGGAGGGAACCACTGGGTCTGGTCCTAGTCTAGAGTAATTTGGCTGTTGCTATTGAGGCAGGAGCACAGGGCATTGAGGCTGTCATCCCTGTTTCTTCACCTATGAAGGAGTTAAAGAACAGCTACAAACTCCTGAGGACAAGAATTTCCCCTAAAGCTCTGAACCCTCCCCAAACAATACAGTTTATAAAATCATGGACCCAGAGTAGACTTTTAGTTAATAAAAGAAAGCCTGAAGTCATAAAGATTCTTAAACCATGTGCCCAATACAAACTTTTGAGTATGTGACAGAGCACCATAATTGATAGTTATCTCTTCCTGCAACAAAGAAGATGCCTGGTGTTTAAATATCGGGTTGGAAAATCACTGCTGCAAAACCTACCCTTAAAAATAAGCTCTCCCATGCCACTTGGTGTGTGTCTCCCTCTTGACCATTTCTGCACTAATTTCTTTAGCATGTGGTAACTTTTCAATGACTTTATTACTTACTGCTATTTGCCTTCTCATCCCTGAATTCTTTCTCATAAGGAGATTCCAAACCTGGAACAAGGCTTGACTGGCTCTGGTGTCAGTAGAGCTCCAGTTACATTAGGAAGTAAAATGAGTAATACAGTGCACTTTGCAAAAGTCTTAACTCTCCTAGATTCTCATCCTAAAATTATACTCCAATTCTATGATTATGGATTTTACTAACCAACTAGGGAAAGATAACTCCTCTTGTTTCATTTTCCAATTCTTTCAATTCAGACATCATGCAACTTTGGATATACTAATCCCACTCTGTATTCTTAAATCTAAATATAGCTCCACACATACATCACACTTCAGGTACGTGTGTGTGTGTAACTATATATATTATACATACATATATGTAGATATGACATTATAAAAATTCAACACATATATTTTAGCCACACATGTAATGTTCAGAGACATAGTTACTAATTTTGGCATTGCCTTTTAGGTAAAGCTATGTATTTATAACATATGAGTGTATGTTAGCATTTTTCTTAGTTCATGATTAAAGGAAAAAGAGATGTTTCAGATGTGTGTGTATTAATTTAAACAATATGATGTGATAACAGTTTAAAGAAAGCATAATCAATTTAACTATTATTGCTCAATTTCTTCAATATCCATATAGTATGAATTATATTATTTGTAGAAAAATTACTTCTTTAATTTTCTTTGTGAGAAACATATAGAAATGGAGAAACACTTTGATTAAGGTAAGAGCTATAAATATATGTTTCTCCTTTATCAGGGCATTTGGTAGCATTAGGGTCTTTAAAATTAAATATTTTTGATGAAAATTTACCATAGAAATATCTACATTGAATTGCAGTTAGATAGAGCAAACTCATAGCTTATTTTAAGTACTTGGTTAAAACTATAATTGAATAGAATGAGAATGCACTTGAATAAAAATTTCTGTACTACAGAAAAATAAAGAGAGCACTAAGTGTTAAATATTAGCAAAAGAAAACATTCTTAAAGTATCATTACAAGGTCATTGTATATGGTGGCTGTTCAAAGGTCTTTTTTTGTGAGAAACTTGCACAGTTTCTTTACTTATGTATGCCTATCTAGGATGGCAGAGAAAAGGAAGGAGGGAATTGAAATAGATAATACCAAATAGGAATAGAAAAGAATATGCACCTAATTAATTCATTTACCCTGCTCTCAAATAAGCAAGTATACTAAACTAACCTAACCTAAACTAAAAGTTCCAACAAAAATCTGGTCAAACTAATTTTTCCATGGTTATGCTCCCAACACATAAGGCACATATTTTGTTTGACATAAAACAATAGAAATAATTTTAATCAGTGTCACTGATTTAAATAAAGTTTGCATTTACAAAAATTAACCAAATTGTAGAAAAAGCTAAAATATATCCCTATACCTCATATAGATTTTAGTTTATTTATATAGCTAAAATGTAATGATAAAGGTTTCCAAGACTGACTTTCAATATACTTTCAAGTTCTTTCTCACAAGTGAAAAATTGTCAATATAGTTCTTGAAACAATTCCCTGTTCTTTCCCCCTAGAGTCCTATATTCTCCCCAATGTATTTAAATTTGTTTTCCCCCAAGCAAAGTCATTTATATTAAGAGGTTAAAAAAATGCTCACAAATCAAGTTGGAGCTCTGTTTAATATGCTAATATAAAATGTTGAATTATGTAAGGACTAGCAGACAATAAATGCTCCCCTTATAAACATTAGTTCAAGGCACTGCTAATGAGTTCACCTCTATTATCTTTTAGACTGCAGCTCCATTAGCAATGTTGTAATACCAAGGATAATTAGTGTAGGCTTGTCAACTTCATTTTTGCTAACTTTATGGCCTTTATTTTGTACTGTATTTTTTTAAGGATCCATCTGGGAGAGTGCAGATCACTTTGCTGGCCAGGCAGAAACTATTCATTCTAGTCTAACAAAAACACAACTTAATTAAGAAGCATTCTGCCATTTATTGTGTACTCTAGGCTGCAATTTTGAAGTTGGTCTCTAAATGCTAAGATTTGTCAGATTCAATTTCTCTGCTCTAATTTCCTATCAGGGAAAATGTGATACTAGGCATAGATCCAATTTTCCTTTTCTATTAGCATTTATATTGACAGAATTAATGATTTTATTATCATCTTTGGCTTGTTGCTAAATAGCAAACATCATATCCTTCCTAGTGGATGGTTCCGTATATATTATAAACTCATTGTCCCAGGAGACATTACAAATCATTCTATTAAATTTGTTTTAAGGTGGCCAAGTTAAGTAGTGGGAAAAGAAACCTGAAGAGAATTAGGAAAAAGATAGTATTTCTGAATAAGAAGCAAGATTAATATTTTTCTAGCATCATTAACATGCCCAAGTGGACAGGGTGGTAAAGGCTTTGGGTAGTCTCCCAGCAGGTGGGCTCTTCATGATTGTGATTCCTGATACTGCACCAAAGATGAAATATTTGAGAATGTATAAATCTTATGCATTTGAACTACCCAAGATATATTCTAACGGTACTATGAGTCCCCTTTGGGTTTGAAACAAAATGAATAAAATAAGGAGTGGAAAACTTTGCATTTATTTCTCACCTTTTATAATTCAAACTCAAATTCCTTCATTACTAATCTAACCATCTCCCTGATTTAGCTTCAGTTTGTATATTAATTTATTTCTTAAATATTCAAGTCGGAGTGAGCTTTAAATCCCTATTCATGAATAACCTGCTCATTACTAAAGTGCGAATGAACTAGTTACAAATTTTTACAAAAAAATGTCATGATGTGGGACTCCTGTTTAATATATTCCTTTTCTTTGCAAGTTATTGCAATGAGCCTCTTCCTGGCGGGGCATCAGTGTTCTCAAAGTTGGCAGTAGTCTATGATATTAGAAACATTTACATCAAGATACAGCAAGGAAATTTTATTATAAAATTTTATTGTACCTTTTTATGTAACACACTGATAAGGATATTTAAATATCTTTTTCCATAATTTCTAGGAATGCAAAAAGCAAAAAGAAAGAGTCTAGCTAACATTTTATTTGCAACCAGTTCAAAAATAGTAATATTCTTGCCACATGTAAAATCAAATGAGGATATACTCATGGAATGCAATTAATGTATTTAGTACCCAAATACTGTCTTATGCAAATTCTACATCAATGTTTTCTAAATTATATTCACACTCTGACGCACATATGACTAACATCATGATTTCAGGATGGTGAACTAAATCGGTCACTCCAGAGATTTTTAAGTGAATTTTTAGAGGCATTGAAAAAGAAGAGTCCCTTAGTGTATTAATTCTCGCATCCACAGCTTACAATTCCAACTTTAAACAACAGTGGGCAGAAATAAACAGCAGGAAATATATTAGCTGGGGAGATAGTAATTTTTTTTTTTGGCAAAAAACTTGGATAAGTGTGGTACATACAATTTATAAAGTTGACCCACTTAACTCAAAAGAAAACCAACAATTTAAATATTACTTATTGGATAAACTATGCATGATACAGAGAATCTAAATATTCTAAATCATCCTCTGCATAGAGAGATGCTATAGGTTTTTCCCACTCATGACTAGGAATCTGAACACTCAGACTAGTCCAGGCTCTTCCTTTCATCATATTGACTATTCTGAAATGCAAAGTACAATGCAATCAGAAACCTTGGTTTTCAGTCTCCTTGTATCCCATTTTTCTTATCTGCAAAGCCATAATACTAACATAGGTGCAATGTTGTGGGTGAATTATACTGTAAAAGGCAATGTGCTATACAAATGTGTTGGCAGTACTATGTCCTTGAATTAAAGAAATGTGTATAGATATGCACTCTCATGTTTATCATCTTATCTTTAAAAGTCACTTGCTATTCATTGACATGCACAACATTAAATTCCTTTCAGCATAGATGAAGAAGTTAGTCAGTAGGTAATGTGATGTACCAATTTGATCTTTACTCCTACAAGACACTAGTGTGTCTTGGAAAGATGTCAGCCTACTTAGATTTTTCTCTTGAATGGTCTTTGAATTTGGATGATTATCTTTTTGGACATTGTATAAATCAAAGATTTTCATCAGCATGAAGAAAGATACAGAATTGAAAAATAAATTACTAATTTTGAAAACCTTTGAATTATGTCACAGTAGCTGAGTTCAGCTGAAATAAATCCTTGCTCTATCATTTTATCATTGGAGTTTATCTCTGATGAGGATGCACTTATATAGTTCATTGAAGTCACTGAGAGAGAAATTAATCCTATCTGCAGAAATTAAGAGGAAGCCCTTCAGGCTAAGAACAAGAAGTATACTCCTCAAAAAAAAAAAGTACCCTCCTCAGATCTCCAAATCTCCATCTGCAGGAGTTAAGGAGAGCCTTTAAATGTAAGAGTACCCTTTCAAAGCCACCTCTTTTCCTATTACAAAAAAGAAAGAGAAAGTTCCTAGGCACTAGTCCTACATTTTTATCCAAGAGTCATGGCCTTGCCAGAACTCTGTATTAAGAGCACCAGAAATAGCTTCAAAATGCCTTTATCCTAAGTATGCCCGTGATGATGAGAAGCCCCAGACTCTCAGGTCATCCTCTTCTCCTACTTGAGGTCACTGAAGAATGCTCAGCTCTACTTCTCTCTCCATCTCTTATTCAATCTCAGTTCCTGAAAGTCTTTCAGTGTCCCCTGGAACACAAAACCCATTACTAGAAAAAAATACCCTATATTTTCAAACTTTTCTTCACCTCCTTCTCTAAAAGGAACTTAAATCTCCATTGAGGACAGTATTTTTGCCATAGCACACTCTTAACGCTGAGCCTGAAGGTGGGATGGGTAAATACCTTGGTCTTAACTGTTGTTTCCAGACTATTCTTCCTTGTTCTTCCCTAAGCTTTCTTAACTTTGAATTTCATTTATCAAACCATACTATTCATTACCTTCATTGTTGCAATAATTCACCTACCACCAGGTCCTAACCTACCTCTTCACTCAAACTGTATCCTGTATCTCAAAGGTGTTTGCTATTGATTCATTGTGACACCACTTCTTGGTGATTTCATTGTGCACATGGCTGACATTTCAAAAACCTTAGCCTCTCAGTTCCATGAACTCCTGGATCATCTTACCTAGCTATGATCATATCCTTCAAGCATCCCTCTATCATCACTTTTCTCTGTCTGTCCCACTTTCTAGTATTATAAATCTGACAGTTCTGTTCCCCAGCTCCTTCAACTGATCCTACCATATCTTTTTTTAGCCCTTACCTCGACCTCACTTTTCTTCTTACCAGCTTACATTTCTTAGCCAATTATTGTGCTTACTCCCTTGTATTAACCTTCAACTTTCTTGCCCCTTTCTTACCTCATTTTCATCAATTAATTAAATGCAGTTCTGGCTAAATCTGATTTTCCTCCTTTCTTATATCTGCTCTTGTGTGGCTGGATATGACTGAAGGAAAACAAGCCATATGCTTATTGCCTCACATTAAGTCAATGACCTAAAATAGACTCTTAATGTTGCTCAACAATCTTTATATCTAGTATATCAATTCTGTTATTCTCTGTTTCCTCCTTTCTTCTCAGAAGCTAACAGCTCATTTCCCTCTCTTCTTAGTCTTCACACTTAGTTGATGTCTTTCTTTCTTATTTTTGTGAGAAAACTCAAAAATCAAAAAGAGATTTCAGAAATTCCTCCTGCATAGGAAATTCTTATCTTCATGCCTATAAGAAGCTGTACCCATATGTTCAGTCTTACCTTCCTTAACTGTAGATTAATCCTTGACATTATTTAAGGAAATTACTTGCTCCAGAAATTCTACCCTCTCAATTCTACATCAATTTCCCCCCATTATAGATTCATTCACAGCGAATTGCATCCATGTATGATTTTTTTTTACCAACCTTAAAAATAAAATTTCTTGGGTGGCTGCCATGGCTCAGCAGGCAGAGCTCCGACCTGCCATGCTGGAGGTCTGGAGTTTGATCCCTGGTGCCTCCTGCTCATATGCAAATTAAAAAAAATAATAATAATAAAATAAAATTTCTTTTCACTTCAGTCTCCACCAATTTCTCCATTTTTCCAGTTTCTTTTACTGTAAAATGCTTGATAGAGTTTTCTGTATGAACTGGTATATTACAGTGTTCCAGAGAAATGGAACTAACAAGTTTTATATGTGTGTGTGTGTGTGCGTGCGTGTGTGTGTGTGTGCGTGCGTGTGTGTGTGAAGAGATTTATTATAAAGAACTGGTTTGGTTTCCTGACCATCAGGCTGGAAATTTCAAACTCTATAGGGCAGTCCACAAGCTGAAAACTCTGATATGTTGAAATTCTTAATCTGAATTTTCCAAGGGAAGCTGGCTGGCTAGAAATTCTGGCAAGATCGAATACTGAAGTTGAGACAGAAATTCTTCTGACCTCTGTAATCCTTAATTCTGTGTTTTAAGAGATCCAAGTGATTGGGTGAGGAGATTATCCACATTGATGTGGATCTCCTTTGTTGATTTTGGATACAAATCTCATTGGTATAACAATCTCATAGTAATAAACAGGCAAGTACTTGACCAAACAATTGGACACTATAACCTAGCCAAGTTGACACATGAAATTAACCATCACAACTGCCTTCAATTCCTCTACTATCAATCTTTTTTTTTTTGAGATTTATCCATGTTGTTGGGTGTATCAATAATTCATTATTTTTTATTTCTGTGTAGAATTCCATTGTTTGTATATATCACTGTCTGTTTATTGGTTCTCATTTGTCTTGAATTAATGTGTGAATTTCTAGGTTAATATATGTTTAACCTTTTTTTAATACTTTTTTATTAATTAAAAAAATTAACAAAAAACATTAAGATATCATTCCATTCTACATATACAATCAGTAATTCTTAATATTATCACATAGTTGCATATTCATCATTTCTTAGAACATTTGCATCGATTTGGAAAAAGAAATAAAAAGACAACAGAAAAAGAAATAAAGTGATAATAGAGAAAAAAAGATTATACATACCATACCCCTTACCCCTCGCTTTCATTTACCACTAGCATTTCAAACTGAATTTATTTTAACATTTGTTCCCCCATTATTTATTTTTATTCCATATGTTCTACTCTTCTGTTGATATAGTAGCTAAAAGGAGCATCAGACACAAGGTTTTCACATTCACAGAGTCTCATTGTG